>JARFNZ010133857.1:0-19328 GCA_031763405.1 Balanus nubilus
CGCGGGGGGCGCGGTCGGAGCCGGCGCCGGCGGCGGTGGTGGCGTGGCGCGTGTCGTCGTCGCCGTGGTCAGCTGCAGCGCCGGGGCGTCGGCGAACGCGTCCGTCAGCCCACCGCCTAGCGCGTTGTCTCCCGAGAAGATCTGGCTGAAGATCTGGAACCCGGCGTCGAACTTCTCCACCTCGTCGCTCTCGGTGGTCTTTGAGGTCACTGCCGCCAGCGGGTTCTGCGTCACGGCGTCCGCGGTGGTCTTCGGCCGCTGTGTGGCGAACGGGTTGCCCTCGTGAATGACGAACTTGTCGAAGATGCGCGTGGGTCGCGCCGTGGTGGTTGTGAGCAGCGCAGCGAGGCCGGCCGCGCCGCCACCGCCGCCCGTCTGGGAGGACAGCAGGGTGCCGAACAGGGAACCGAGGTCCGCCTGCCGCCGGTCGGGCGCGCCGGACGGCGAGCGAAGCGAGGACGGCAGGCTGGCGTCCCCCTGCTGCTGCTGCTGCTGCTGCTGCTGGGACAACCACGCGGCCGCCGCCTCCGACAGTAGCGACTCGTAGTCGGCGAAGTCAGCCAGGTCGCGCTCCTCATCAGCCCCTGCCGCGACCGACTCACTGCCTTCTGAGGGCCGGAACACCGCCTCCACGGCCTGGGGCGAGGAGCCCGCCGGCACCGCCCAGCGCTCCGCCGCCGCCGCCGGCCGCGGCAGCACGCTGGCCGACCGCTGCTGACACCTAGCGGCCGGCAGCAGAACTAGTAGTACCGCTACTGCCGCCAGACCGACCGGTAACCTAGAAAACAGAAAGAAGCGTGTTAGCGGCGAGCCTGCATGCACCCATCGCACTCAAGCGGCAAGTTGTCGGTCGCGGCGCGCCTCGCTGCGCTCGGATACCCGTCGAGCCATAAATGCGCCTGTGAAACTAGGGAACAGCGCGCGTCTCACGGGTTTGCATCGGTTGGACCTAGTTCCCAGTGAGGAACCGACCAACTGGGCCGGATTCAGCTCAGACACGGTTCACGGCCGTAATTCGGGGCCGGTGCAGGGCCCGCGGCCCGCGCCCGTGTGACCTCTCTGAGGCCCAGCTGATTACTGGAAAACAAAGCCCACACGGCTAGTCTACTGTCGAAGACAGGTGAGCTAAACGCTCAACACACATGGGTCGTTATAACGGCTCTTATAGTTCCATTGAATCGTAGATTGAATGAAAGGAGTCAGCTGATTTGAAAAGTTTTTGTCAGGCAGAGGATCTGACTGAGCCAGCCATTGAAGTTTTGGTTGAATGTGACACACATAAGCTCCATAATGACCACGATTTGTAAGACAAATGGCTGTGGTTTTAAGCATCATGCGACGTTCAAGTTCTCCTGTTCAGGTTCAACTCTGCTGCGGGAAGATTAGACACGCTTACTGGGTAGCCCAGACGGAGAGTCATCTGGATAAGCCTCTATATTATAGGATCCGTAAACATTGATTGCTAGAACAGCAGCAAACACAATGCTAAAAAAATACGCTGTCGGCGATGGAAGTGGAACCGCCTCACAAAGAGCCGACCAGGGGCAACAGTCAGGCCCAGGCCCCAGAACCCAGCCATGACAGTATAAACAAGTGTTAATTGTGAAATTATTTAAGTATTGTTTACCTACAATTGCCAGTTGATACATTTTGATCAATTTATAAAAATAAACATCCGTAAGTCGGCGTCTCTTTTGATGCGGGTGGTTCGCGGCCATGCGTCACGCGCCATGTTTATCAGTGTCACTCGTCACGTACCTCACACCCCTCACGATGTTCAACTCGTGTTGGGAGCCAGGATGGCGCCGTGACGGCGAATTGTGACGCGGATACGCCGAGCGCGTTTTTCCCGGCGCGGAAGCCGGAGATGCCTTATTTGGGTCAGTCGGGGAGAGAGGCGGACATGCCGAAATGACGCGCAGGTACGACGACGAAGCTCGCGACTCTCACCCGAGCTGATTGCACGGCGGAAATTAGCGGTGAGGTCACTGGAACCGATGACGTTACTGGAGTGTCTCCAGCAGTTACACCGCTTGCCTTGTCATTAACCGTTCTCGAGTGACAAGTTAGTGGCGTATCTGTGGTTGAAACTAATAATAATAACCAGTAATATCGTGGGAAGACACAGATGTACCGATTTATGGATACGGGATGAGGCGTTACGTTGAATTTGTTCATTAGAACCGCTACTCTGAAATCCGGAAACCCTCATATCGCGGCACAGTTCGAAGTCGACGCTCCTTTAGAGGTTTCACTGGCCTTGAATAGGGTCTCTCGGAGTTATGCTGCTTTTTAGACCATTCTCCGCATGCGTAGGTAGGTACTACATTGCATATTCCGGAACGTTACTGAGAAGCAGAAGTCATTGTTGTTTCTGCACAAAGCTGATGACTCTACGAAGTTGCCGGCCCTGTAGCTCAATCGGCAGGGCGTTGGACTTCAGACATCGTCCGGTAGTGCGAGCCCGGGTTCGAGTCTCTTCGGCGTTCGCTGTTTGCTTCTGACTGGGATGACCTGCGGTCGGTGCCAGTGGCCGCATTCAAGGTCAGATGACGTCAGTAAGCCAAGCGGGCCAGGTCCAAGTATGTGGGGCACGTAAAAGTTCACTATAATTTGTTTAGCTAGCCCATACCTTCTCGGGATAGCCTGATTGGACGGTAGATGTCAGAAGCTGAACAACAATATGTGTTTAGCGCCAGACCTGACGAACAAATTCGTCTATAAAAAAGGCTCACTAAATTCATAAACAAAAAGATGTTTTCTTCGAAGTCATCAACTAAAAACCGATGGCATAGTGCAACAGAAACATTAAACAGTAAACACAAACATGAACTGTCGCTGGTTTCTTGCTAATGAGGCTGTAAACTGTATCTGTTTGTAGGTAGTTGTTTGTATTTATACTGCATTTGTTCAGTATCTTGATTCTCAATTAATCAATACCTGCATTCGAAATATGCATTGCAAAATCGGACCTATGTTTTAATGAATGGTACATTCCATAAATGAGTCAGTGAGCGGTGTCGCGACATCTTCGGCACTGTTTCATAATCGATATAAAGATAACTAACACAATGTTGAGCGATGACAAAGAACAAGCCACCTAACCTGTCACCAGTAAAAACTTCCTCAAGAGCAGCCTAGTTTCTAGTGTTACGATTTCGCCGTCAAACTAGATCCTTGTCTTGGCCGTGGTGTCTTCTCGTTGCAGGGGCGGCGGAAGGAGGAGGGCAAGGGGGGCGGTTGCCCCCCTAAACTCAGCAGAGGGGCGCCTTGTGTTTCGGCCGGAGCGGCCTGAAGGTTTGATGGGGAGGGCAACCTGGCAAGGGACGCATGGTCAGGGAGGCGTGCCAGCAAGGGGCGCCCCTGATGACCTAGGAGATGGCTTGGTGGCCTGGCAAGGGTCTAAAAGGCGTTATGGCCAGTGACTTGGCCAGGGGCGCCTCTAGTGGTGTGGGCGTTAGTCTGGTAAAGGACGCTCCTGGTATTTTGAGAGACAACACTCCTGGTGATCTTGGAGGGGCGCCCCTTACTAGGGGCGCCCCTCATGAGCTGGGAGGCGCCCTAGTAAGGGGTGCCCTTTCAGATAGCCTGGCCAAGGGCGCCCTTGAGTTCTTAGAGGTGGCTAAGTCAGTGGCGGTCCTGGTGGTCTGAGAGAGAGGACTTGGACAGGGGTGACCCTGGCGGTCTGAGAGGGGCCAAGGCCAAGGGCGCCGCTGGTGGTCTGGGAGGTAACCTGGCCAGGGGCGCCCCGTGATCTGGTCTGGAAGACGCCCTAGTGAGGGGCTCCTTGGTGGTCTGGAAAATGACCTGGCTCGCCACTGTGTCAAGCGAGTGGCGCCTCAAGGGAACAACTGCAATGCATAATAATGATTTGGTATCTTTGTATGGGCGCCTATCGGCAAGGGTCGCCCAGACTTTGTTTGCCCCCCTGTCCTAATTTACCTTCCGCCGCCACTGACCTGGGTAGGTATACCCCAAAATTCACATTTCTCCTCGGATTTCGGCTATTTGATGTCGATATAGCTTTTTGCTCCGTTTGATATTGGATTTCGCTAAATAAATTGACGACCTTTTGGAAAATTTACTTCCAGTGTGTTGGCTATAGGGGCCTCCAGGAACTTATGCTGGCCGGGTGCCCCCGTTGTTCTCTCCCTCCTCTCCCCTGTGGCGCCGTCCCTGTCGGGCAGTCATTCTGCTCATAACCAGTGGCGCCACCTCCAAACGCGTGATCTCTCGTCCGTCCGGCGATAGCACCACGTGACGGGAGTATCGTCCCGACGTTGGCACCCAGTAATTTTCAGCGCCGCGTCATGATCCTCAGTGGAGCAACCTGCCTGTGCCGTTTCTTTACCAAGTTTTTAAGTGTAGGCGGATGCTGGCACATGGGCTCGAGGACCCGGTTGTACATGCCTGTGTAGACTGAAGAACAGAACTCCGTCGGTGGCGGTGTCCGTACTAAATAGTAAACAATGATGCCTATATGTAACCAAAGGCTACATTTATCCTGCACTGCTTGATAAATTTCGCAGAGAGGCGTTTAGTTTCCATATCTGGTTGTTATTTGCCAGACCAGTGATGCTTGAAGATAATGGATCGGATTTTTTTCCGACAAAGTTCTTCAGTTGGATCGAACAGGACGCTCAAATAGAAGTTAAGATAATCAAGTGGGCCCCAGCTTTAGACCTACTGATAAACCCACAGTAGGTGCCCACGAGCTTCTGAATTGTTCCTTTTACCGATCGGTGGATATGCCAACATCCTACCCAGTAACCCCCTCCCCGGTTCAGCGCGAGTAAAATATGGAATTTGCTAGCATTCGATCCTCTCGATTGCACACATTACATACATTAATCGCTCAAATCGATCAAAAATATCCGCATCCTAAGGCCCAACACGTTAGCCAGCAATTACTGATCAAAAGCCGCTAATTACCGATATGAAGCAGATCTTATCTGGAGTTCATTTTCTGAAAAATATCAACGATGAAACCCTCCCATCCCGAGGAAACAGAGAGTTCGAGCGAGAGTTTTATTGACAAGATAATTTGGGCATTTTCGGCGCTTAGAACTGGATCATCACTCCCTTCCTTCTCTTGTCTCCTCCCAGCTCGAAGTGCTTGCACCGCTTGATCGGCACCTGGCGCTTATGCTTGCAGATGGTGCACTCCATACGCAGCACGATCTTCTTGGTGGTCTTGGCCTGCAAAGAAAGAAACTCTGTCAGATACATGGCACATCGCCTACTGATACGTCACGAAGAACAATATTCAACCTCGCTACGTTAGGAATTTCGAGGAAGGAACCGAATGAAACCTTCAAACCTACTCTAAGATCTCGGAGCGGTGACGTCACCCGTAAGTGTTTGTGTAACTGAACGTCATATACACTCAGCCAGTCCCTTAGCCCCGCATCAGCACCGGATCGTGCCGCTCAGTCCCTCTCCCCCCCCCCCCTCCACGAGCGATGGCGGGAGACGCCGACCGCTGATAGAGCCTACCGTTAGATACTTGTGACGTCATGGTCATACAAGACAGAAACTTGTTCATATCTCAGAGGATGTCGATCTTCTGTCAAAGCCAATGCCATATTGGTGTTTTGTAGACCCAAATACACACTGTTCCTTAGATTCAATAATTTTTCAAGGTGAACTATTTCCTTTACAGATTGAATTCATTTAAAAATGCAGTGTCAACAGGGAAAATACGAGAAGGAAAATGTGACAAGTGCTAGTAGCAGAATGCTAACAGTGAGCGCCACCAGGGGTGTAGTTTCATACTCAGTTGGGTGGGCTTGGCCTCCTCACCAATTCGGGCTTGAGTCCCCCCCCCCCCCCAACTTTGGCGAGAAAGTGCATAAAATCCGGGGAGAAATTTGTATCCTTCAGGATTTTGATGGTACTTCGAGATATTTCCCCCACCTCAGATATTTTCCTTAACTTGTTTGGAGAAGCTACAACCCTGAGTGCCACTATTTTAATTGGCCTGATTTCCTCGAGAACAACGGATCAAATGCAGCACAATTTCAGGAAACACGTTAAATTTCTACATCCCGTAAATTTATCGTCCGCATTGGTGTCTTCTAAACCTAAAGCATGGCAGACACTTGAACGCACTTGGGCATTTGGTTGTTTTGTTTGGCATACACAAAATGACCAATTAATGGGCAACTTAAAACCCTACTCTCCAACCTTTTCTCTTTACCTCATTTTTTCCTTCCTTCATGGCTTATTTATTTTATTTATTGTGGGTTACGGGCGCATCGACGGCGAAGGTCATTTTGCGCCCACTCCTTCATGGCTTAAATAAACCTTCATGACAACTTGCCACATTTCCTATCTAAAAAAAAAACACTCGCTCCCAACTGATCACTTATCTACAGCTAAATTTTACTCTGTATAATGATTTGCTCCCTGTAGGAAGGATAAATTAAATTTAAATTGCCAAAGGTCATGACAAATCAGGCTAAGAGAACACTAATCGAGTACTCCGCCCCCCCCCCCGCGGCCCGGCAGGCACCAAAAACCAAACTAATGCAAATCGAAGCTAGTTATGGTGTTTCGTGGACAGCGACACGGACAAAGTATCGCAGAAACAAAATAGAAACTGCAGACTTGCTGAGTACGTTGGGTCTGAGAGCCCTTGGACACTATCAAACCTACGTAACATGACAACACAGGGGACCACACCATCAAATGAGAGCCCCGTCAGTCTATTCGAAAGTCAGCAAAGATGATACGGGGTGCCAAAACTTTGATGAGGAACCTGATTTACGATGAACTCATTCGTAAATCTCGTGTCGTCACTATAATGCTCCTTCAGAATTAAACGAGCCGTCGGCGATACCTGAGAGGACATAAATCTTGGCTAAATTCATGAAGAGCCAGGCTGTCACATGTTCTGACACTGTTGAGCCGATAAGGACATCATTACACGAAAACTGTTTCGCGTGGATTCACAACGTATGAGTAGGAACTTGAAGCCACTTAATAAGCATCCAGAAAGGGTGATATTGCCAGGTCCAGGTGGAAAGCCGGGTTATAGTGTAATAAATAACAATAGTATAATAGTCATAGTGTAATAAATAACAATAAGTAATTGATTACACTATGGCTGGGTGATGAGAAGCAATGCTGGTGGAAGGACATGTCGCCACCGCAGTCTTCCAGATTCAACCTGTTGGACCAGGGTTTGTGGGACGACCTCAAGGCCCAGTGCTCCTCCCACCCAAATCCGGAAGTGTTAAAACGAAAGATCCGGAATTACAAATGCACTTACAAATACAAATTAAGCACACTCAACTGCTATACCAGGAAATGTGCGGCATCTCTTTGAATACTATGGCCTTTATGCGGGGAAAGGAACTGTGTACTGCACAGCGTGTACCGATACGATTACGATAGTTCAACAAACAGGTTGTCACAATTAGGTTGAATGGGTATTCAACGGGTTAGTTGTGTTCTTAACAGATGTGCACTAAGATTTGGCACAATGCTTAAATGTTCATAAACAATGATATTTTATCCATACAATAATGACATTTGCAGACCCTGGAGATTACCACCCACTCTCTCAAACTATCCACTATGTGAACATAGCTCCGTGTCACTGCACGTGCACGTATGACACCTATTTCATGATGTTGTGCAAAACTTCAGAACTCGATGCTTTGATGTACCGATTGATTCTTATCTAATTACCTCCCAAAACTTTCCTTCCTGCCTCCTGTGTACGTCCCGAGTTTCAGCAAAGCCCATTCGCCCCCAAAAGGTTACCGTTGGGGGCAGAAAGCGGATTCTATTCCTTGGAGACGGATGGGATTTTTTTTAGGAGCTCCTGAGGCATCTGAACACAGTGGCATGAAGCCAAGCTAGGGTAGAAGGATTCCAGTAATACTTTAACTCATTCTTATCACTATGACGAATTTTATCCGGTGTTTAAGAGACTCCGATGCATGAAAACATCAATTTTCAGAAATATTATCACCTATGTGTGTAATATCACCATCCGTAACGACATACTTTTGTTGGGTAGCTGGAATGTGGTGACGCTCCAGCTCCCTAAGGATTTTAACTTTCCAATCTGCTTTATTTATTCTGTTTAATTAGAAGCTTCATGTCCACTCCACTAAATCACACAAGCTTTTTAAATATTCACTTACATGAATTGCAAAATATCAAACCGTGTTGCCAGCTTTCTCGTCGAGACAGGCCGAGGTTGTGAATGGTCTGGTGTAGGAACTGTGTCTTCCCAGAAATGTTTATTCATACTGTTTTTCTCTCAGGAACAGGCTTTCCCTACTTTGGTAAGCCGTCACATGTTCAGAGTTCTTAAAAAAAACAGGAACAAGTTTTCCGAAGCATATTCATAGACATACAAGTACCTCACAGTAAGTGCCTTGCCAAACTTTCGATTTTCTCATGGATTTTGTCCACTGTTGCCGATGGACCTTTCTTTTCTTTCACATTTTAAGAGTAATTGGTCGAAATACATGAATTTGTATACCAAACAAGAGTATTTTGAATAAGTTTTCACGTGATCACTGTTGCATTCATGTGCGTCGATAAACCAGGGAGCTACAGAACCTCAAAATGGGTGCCTAATTTTAGTGCTCACCCGATATTTGAAGTTGTTCCTGGCCCTGGCTGGCATCAACTGTGGCCAGTGGCAGCGGACATGCCATACTCATGAGCAGATCACGTCGGCAAGTGGGGCGGGCCGTGTCCGAGTATGTTGGGCACCATTTTTGTATTTAGTTCTGCCAGCCAGCTGCAATTGCCTTATCGGACTGTAGTCGTGAGGA
Organism: Balanus nubilus; assembly: GCA_031763405.1. Lineage (NCBI taxonomy): Eukaryota > Metazoa > Arthropoda > Thecostraca > Balanomorpha > Balanidae > Balanus > Balanus nubilus. The sequence goes on from JARFNZ010133857.1 coordinate 8,799, forward strand.
TAAGCGCAATAAGCTCAGCTTGGCACAGGTCCTGACCGCATAAATCCGTTCATTTGAAGGATCAAGATTAAGTTAATTAGACCACGTTTATAGCGAACGAAAATACGAGCTCAAAATGCTCAAAATTTGTTTCCCACCTACAAATAGTTTTTGCCCTCCAGGACTAGGTCCTGAAACGATAATTCAAACACTATTCTAACTGGCCAAAACGCTGACGAAACGTCACAAAATGTAGCTAAAACGTCACCGGAACGTAGCTAGCACGTCACCGGTACGTAGCTAGCACGTCACCGGTACGTAGCTAGCACGTCACCGGTACGTAGCCAGAACGCGACCGGTCCCGAGACGGTCTGGCTAGGTCCTGGTGATGTTTTGGTTACGTTTGGTGACGTTTCGTTTGCTCTTTGGCCAGTGGGAACCGGGCGGTCGGTTTAAGCAAGTCGAAAAGGCGTGTTTATAAAAACAAGAGGACCGCATCGGGAGCAGTGTTTTAAAACGACCGCGCAAATACCAAAACGAACTTTAGCGATCCAACTCCAGGAGGTAAAATATCCCGCGAGTGTTGGACGCTAAAATATTAATGCTTTGAGTTGAGTTTGAAAAACAATGGTTTTGTGTCTCTAAGGTTTTCAGGCCCATTTCGGACGGTCAAAGTCCTCGTCCTACCGCCTGCCGGATTAGACGAAATGTTGTCGCGGTACAAGGAAAAAGACGAAAGAAATTAGGAAGTGAACAGCAGGAACAGTGCATCACTGGCCGAGAGGTTCGCTAAACTTTTGAGGCAAAAAAAAACACCTGTTACTGTAGAATACCTAGGTACCTCATGACCACTGCCTATGTCTGCCTCAACACAATCAGTCCCAAGGTATTTCCACGTACCTTCTTCCTGAAGATAGGCTTGGTCTGACCGCCGAATCCGGCCTGCTTTTTGTCGTAACGGCGACGGCCCTGGGCTGCGGGCCTCTCCTTCGACTTCTTGTACTGAGCGACCTTGAAGACCTTGTGAGCCTTGCAGCTCCTGCAGAAAGTCCGCTTGGACTTCGGAACGTTCACCTGAAACAGCCCAAGGATAGCGGCATGAGATAAACCCAAGCACACAGATCACAGACCAGTCAACCTACGATGGTGAGAAGTAGAGATTCTCTAATGCCCGGTCCTCACTGCTCACGGTGACGGCCGAGAGGCCGACCAGGCATCGCCTGGGGTGGTGTTACGGCCGTGACCGCGACGGGCGCAGTGGGGAACGGGAAACGGTCCCAAACTGACCAAAGGGGGAAAGTTGTCCCGGCTGACGTTCGTAGCCGTCTACTCGATGAGCGGACTTATGAGCGGACCCCATATTTTAATACACTGAGAGGACTTTTGGATATCGAAGAACACCACTTGCAATATCAAAAATGCACTAAATCATGCACATATTGGGTTATCATCCTATCAATTTTGCTGCCATTGAAGCTCAAGAAATAAACTGGAGGGATGAACTAGCTTTGAAACTTACACACAACTCATGGCTGACATTCTGTACTATGCTTCACTATTATTTTTTGCTGTTATTGACTTATTATATGCTTTTGGTTTGTGGACCAAGCACCATATCCTCTTGGAACCAAATGCTAATTTAAACTTTTTCAGAGGCCTGTTGAGGGAATTCAACACTTATGTGCCAAACAACTAAACATCTGTTTCCTCCTAGCACATTGTTTAAAGGTAGTGTGTCTACTGACAGATATTATGGAGTTAGGGACATGGCATTGCAGAGATCTTTCTGAATGAAGGAATACCTGTATTTCTTCTGTATAACCCTAGTTGCTGAGACACTCCATTTATGACAGCATAGGTATGGAATACACAAGTTATCAGTTTCACCCCAGCCTGCTTCCACCACTATAAAGTAGAATTTGATGCAAACTTGCCAACATGCCAGAAGTGTCAACAAATCACAATTTAATAAAACAGCTTGTTAGTGCTAATAGAAACATTCAAACAGAACCTCAACTCTGTTTTGACCATTTGTTCGCAATCTCCATTAGCCATCAGTCATAGAATGTCTTGTGTACCATATTACATCACTTCTGTTAACTGTTTGCCTTCACCTTAGTAAAAACTTATTTCATCAATATATTAATTGAAATAAGCCAAAACAATGTAAGTGAAAATTCAATTATTTTAGCCAAGACATCAAATTTATATCATTCAAACATAACAATTGCTACTTATTTTTTTAAAAAAAATTGGGTGATAAAAACAGTACATACACTCCCTTTAACAGAGTGCAATGGTCTCCAAAATTTGGAACGGTAACCCTGGAAAGGCCATCAGAGCCTGACAGCTGTCATCAGGAACAATGAGGACCGGGTATTAGACCCAACTACCACAAGAATGAATTGTATCCAAACCATACTACAGGTACACCATGGTGCAGTGTGGCAGACGGCTCAACAGAATGTGCATGGGGATCAAAATGTGTGCATGGATGCACACTCAGCTTTGACCCGCGCAGACTCTGGTGCACCTAAAGCATACAACTCAAGACACATCAAAAATGCATATATTTTCAAAAAATGACCTAAGGATGTTGGGGGGGGGGGCTTTGGAGGAGATAAAGTTAACCACAGCTCGCTAAATACTATAGCAAAAACTTTAAACTACACAACTAACCAAACACAATATAGGTAATATGGGCATGTGGACTCTGGTTCTGTTATGGGGAGAATGTAGGAAGAGGTCATTGAGTTTAATACAATAATGGCCATTGAGGATTTTCCAGTACTGGGTGAGGTTGGCCCACAACAACCTGTCTTGCACAGAGTACATATTTAAAGGAGGTGTGTCTACTGTTTTTTATCACCCAAATTTTTTTTCCTACAATTAGGAGTTATTGTTTTCATGTTTGAATGAAATTAAAGTCCTAGATAAGCCTCAAATAATTGAATTTTTGCTTAAATTGCTTCAGCATATTTTGGTATTGAAGCGACATTTTCTATGATGAAGGCAAACAGACAAAAGAAGAACTAATCTAATATGGTGCACATAAGACATTTTATGACAGTGATTACAAACAGCAGTTGTAAACCATCAAAGCAGAATCGGGACTCTGTTTGAATGCTGCTATCAGCACTCACAAGCTGTTTAATAAAAATGGCATTGGTTGACATTGTCAGTACGTTTGGCAAATTCTAGTGATGGAAGCTGGCTGGGGTAACACTTAACAACTTAACAGGAACAGTTTGGTATGTACTGCAGAACAGATTCGTGATGAGCATGTTTCACATGATCAAAATGGTCAGCATGGTGCAAATCTAAATAGTTCTACTTCTGCTTGGTGCAAATCTGCAAATCTGTAAAGACTTGAGGGGAAAAGCTTCAAATGTTCCTCAGAACAGACTCTAAATGTGTGATCAGCATGTCAAAAAGGTCATCCAGTGCAGTTTCATATAAATCTAAATGGTTTGGTATCTGCATGCAGATCCGATGACACTGAACAGAAGATTTGTATGTGCCACGGAAAAGACGTCAGATTCGCAATTAACATGCCAAATTTGGTCAGAATGCTAAGTTTGGTGCAGCTGAATTGCCTGGTATCTTCATGCAGATTCCTTAAAACAACTTAAAGGTAATGTATGACCTTTATCCATAAAAATAGAGTTAGCACTTGTATCAGCAACTTCAGAACAAGGGAAGCTGGGACACAGTACATTTAATGGTTGAAGATCACCTTAAATGGGTTAAAATTGATTTAAAAAACTAAAATGGTCCCACCATCAAAAAGAGGTAGGTCTTAATGCAAGTACATACTTCGCAATCCAGTGGCTACAAACATATTTCAGCACAATTTTTTAACACTAAGCAGTGATTCAGTATAACAGGTACCCATTATGATACATTTAGCGGTTATTGAAGCGCATTCACTATGTGTTCGATACAATGTAACGTAAGGCAGTACCAGAAACAAGTACCAATAAGTACCACTACCAAATAAGTTATTCATAGTTCAGTTCCTCCTATATGAAGCAAAACAAAAAAACACTGCAAGTGATGTTTCAACATCATGCAGATTCAGAAAACACCAGTTATCCATGGTTCTCTTCCATCACCAAAGGTCATACATTCCCTTTAATGGGAAAAAGTTTTCTTTGTGCAGCAGAACACGTTTATGATTCTGATAAGCTTCAAGCTTCGGCATCCCATTCAGTTTCATAAAAACTTGAAGAGTCTGATATCTGCATGTACCAAATGGACCATCGATACGCATGCCAAATGCCAATACGTTGAACTGCATATGATATGCAAAACAAACGTCCCCTGCAGAGGGTAGCACATTGCATCATCATTCATCGCAGGTCTGCACTGCCGACAGCCTCACCACACCGCACCACACCAGCCAAGACAGTCACGCACCAACAAGATCTCCTCAAAAGTGCCATACTTTGCAGTCTGGCAAAAAAGTACAAAATGAATACCAGGAAACAGCAACTTTGCCAACCATGTTGGAAGCGAATAAAAAAAACACCTAGTATCTCTTGTTAGGTGATGTGGTTCCATGGTTGGGCCTTTCCATCAGTGACACAAAATTTGATAATTTATTTTACCCATACTTTACATTACGGCCAAAGGTAACAGTCCCTTTAATCAAAGAAAGTCATGAGTGACCAGGGATTGAAATTAACTTGTTAATTTTCAACAAATCATACAATTTCAGTACATACACCTATTGATCACAAGTATAAATGCACCTCGAATTGTCACAAAAAGTAAAAAATGATTTCACAAGTACGATGATTAGTTTGCCGGGATTAACATGATATTACAATTGCACGATTAATTTTAATTTGAGTTATATCCTCTAAGTATCTCAATTAAACCCTAAAAACAATGAACAACTACAAATAACCCCAAACATTACCATCTTGGCCACTTCGTGTAAAAAGAGGAAGTTTACATTCGATCGACTCTGATCGTCGTATGAAAAGTTGAATCGATAGATTAAAATATTTTTGATATTTTCTTCAGTTTTACCCTATAAATACCTATTTTGTGTACAAATTGAGTAAGAAAAAAATAAGCTATTATTTTTGAAACAAAATTTACCAAATTAATGCGTAAAACGAAAACAATTGTATTTATGTTTGAAAATGAATAGCCTTTGAAATCAATTTTTGCACTTCTAAACATTGGTGAAGTGATTCGTTCAGTATTATTTATATTAATGGAAAATAAAGGAAAGATTTATGCATTTTAGAAAGAATCGATAGAAAAATATTTACCGGAAGCTTGTACCGGTTTCTTGACCATGCTACTCTAAGACCCAAAACAAAACTGCATTTTACTCCAAAAACAGAGCATGTGGTAAATGTTAACTTTTTCATCAAAGAAAGCCTTATTTGTGACAAAAAGTGTCATGCTGAAATAAAATTTGAAATTGTGTTCAGTAGTTCATTGCGATCGAAAATTTTCGGCACAAGCAAGTCTTTAGAACAAATCATCAGATACCGATTGCAGCGCCCTCATTCGGGGTTGTACGAAGATCGTGGACGCTGGTCGGTTGTACGCGCTCGTGTAAAAATCACAAATTTCTGAACATGAGTGAGACGGAGACCAAGAAGGACCTCGGAAATGGCAAGGCCGGTGCCGAAGATGTCAAGGGAACCAAGAGGGCCGCTGAGGTAAGTTGTACTTCTCGGGTTATTCCCGATGAACGTTTCTCCCCGTAGCCGGCATCCGTCACGTGCATGCCGCGCCGATGCCCCCTGTAAGTTCGGCTGGTTTCTCGAAGAGCTTTTTGTTTTTGCTTGTTCAGTAAGTTTCGTTGTTAACGCTTAAAGTTTCATGCCTGTTAAGTGAATTCTTAACGAAATAGACCCACGAGCTCGGTACGCCGGATCCCGCCATTTTTGTGAATAGCCTCCGCGGAGGCGCCTCGACAGGGCTGTTGCAAGTAAAGCCATTCAAAAGCTACCGTGACCTAGATAACCGGGTCTATTTATTGTGATATTTTTGTAGCGAGTTTCCGGTGTCCATCATGATGTTTACGTTGTCCGTGCGTGGAACGTCCTTGGTAGCCTCGTACCGTTCTTCTCGATGTTTGCGCGGGCCGCCAGGTGGCAGTCGCGTCTGCCGGTGGCGACCGGCTCCTCGGCATGACCCTGCCGGTTCTACGTCGGCGTTTTAGTATTTATTCAGGCAGATGCAGCTTAGATATGCAATTAATCATAATAAGAAGTGTAAGCCAACAGTTGTGTAATGTGATCATGCCCTGCGTAATATCGGCCACAGTGTAAATCCTGGCATTGGCTTCTCCCCAAGCTCAAATCACGCTTCCTGGCATTTGGTTCTACAATTGGATGTGAGAGATAGGTTCAAATAGGAGGGAACGACTTGACATTCAACTGCTTGTTCAGTCATTGAATAGTAATGTATGAGACATAGCCTTAGTGGCTCAAGTGCCCCAAAACCTCAATCAGAATAGTATTGTATTAAATATCACTTTTATTCAAATTTGTAAATGCAAATTCTGGAAGTTTCATGCTGGCCGTTGGTATTGGCCAGCGGTGTTTACGGTCTCAAAACTTTTTGAAAGGGAATATTAGGGAAGAAGTGGATCAATATGCATATTTGTGACCTTGGGAGCCATCATTATTTCCTACTGCCTGTTCCTGTGTCACCTACCTGCCTTGATCGGGAAAGTGTCAAATTTTCTCATATGGTCTTTCTTGGTCCAGACACCTATCATCTTCAGTGTTTGGTCATAACTTTTTATGATGTTGAATTTGATTGAAATATTTGGTGCTTGCAGGATGAGATTGAGGCTAAGAAGTTGAAAACCGTCAATGGCGAGGAAGAGGAGGACCTTGGCGAGGAGGAGGAGAACATTGACGGAGAGGAGGACGAGATCGAGGGAGAGGAGGATGACATCGAGGGCGAGGAGGATGAGGGTCAGTTTAATGATTTAATTATGTTGGTTTAATTTCTAGTTGATGAAGTTGACGTTTAATAGTTTCTATTTCGATTTCGCCGTTTTCTTGAACATGGCATATGTAATTGAGAACTAACTGAAGTTGATGTTTCCACAGAGGACGTAGAAGGTGAGGAGGGTGAAGAGGATGACGGCGAGGAAGAGGAGGGTGGTGAGGAGGAGGAGGACGATGCATAATTTGTGTAGCTTCATTACATCTGGACTAAAATCGGGGTCCCGCTCGCGTGGCCCGGGCCCAATGGCCGCTGTCGTGGCATGTGAATGTCCGGGCGGCCGCTGAACGCCCTGGGACGGCCGGCACCGAGCCTCAGACACCGGCAGACATCAATTTTATCCATCAGCCAGCCGCAGACGAGATCACAAAGCGTCTCACCCCTCGTCTGAGTCCTCATCTGTGTCATGTAACTTATTCCTTCTCGATGTGTACAAGTAGAGAGGCGTGTTGTGTAGAGCAGAACGCCTGGAGTCACGGAGGAGACGGCCCGGGCCCGGGGCGGGTGGCGTGTAAAAAGACCGGAGAGGCGGGCAGGAACCACCACACTCCTCCGTGAGCCCGGGTGTGGGACGTGTTGGTGTATGGGTGTCGTCACCCACTGGCATAATGGTGAGGAACGAAATTCCCTTCCCCGACTCGGTCAATAAAACAACACTGCGGATCTTCGCTGCCCTCATCGGTCGCTGAATATTGGAACTTGTTGCTCCAAGTAGTGTAACTCATCATTTTACATACACTTCAGAATCACAACGACTGTTTTATTTCGGTGTACGGAGGGGTGACTGCCGGTGTGCTGGTACTGTGTTCACATCGGACGACGGCGGACGACCGGGACCTCCCGGATCTCAAGGTGGGTTGTCCGCATGCCTATGGACGTGTGTGAGAGCCTGCGGTTATTACAGTACCGTTTTCTAATAAAGACAGAAACGAGCTGTGTTTGTGTTTGGCGGCGCGGAGCGGCACGTACGGGGTCGGAGCGCGCCGCAGGGTCCGCCGGGGGTCGGGGGAAGGGGAGGGGTCGGCCGGCGGTGGGCGGCCTAGTTCGGCCGTCGGCCAACAGATGGCTGGCAGGTGTCCTCGGCGCGCCGCTCCAAAGATAGCCGGGGCCGCCGCTGCCGGTTGGCCGTGTTTACCCGGGACGGGCCGCGGTGGGAGGGGAGCCGGTCCCTGGCCGCTGCCGGAGCCTGCGTCGGCGTGGGGGCGCGCCGGGCGGCCGGCAGGCTTCCTCCCCATATAATATGCTGGTCGATGGTCCTTACCGGCCGGCCCGCTATCTGCGTGGCGGCGTGATCCTGCGGTGGGGAAGGTTCTGGATGTGCGGCACTGATCCGGGCAAGGGGCATGACGCCTCCGGTCGTCTCTCCTGGGTGACGCTGCTGCCAGGCCCCTGTCCCCGTCATCACTACCGCGACCTTTGTAAATGCCAGGTGACCGCTGCGTGGGCCAGCGATCGGTTGCCGTGAGCTGGTTACCCTGGCCTTGGACGCACGGTGAGAGTGCCAGTCGCTGTCCGGTGCTCTGCGGACGGTGCTGTTAATTTGCAAGCTATGCAACAAACAGCTCTGATACGGCTGTCCGGCGACCGCAGAAAACCGGTCAGCAATTCTCACCCTCTCCCCACCAAATTCGGTTGTGATATGGAGCGTCAGATGGATCCATGGAATGAGTAAACATTGCGTCGCGGCATGAGATTCGGTTTCAGCATTTGGTCGGTGACCTTACGGCATCTACAGCCTTGCTATTTGCGTTCAAACTTCGGGACTTAACCAAGACCCGACAGCAAGCCATTAGGGAGTTGCATAACATCGCTGTGCTCCGTGCTGGGTATTTTCCTGGATTGGCTTACGACCAGGGGTGTAGTGTCGTAGTCAGTTGGGTGGGCTCGAGCCCGCCCCCCCCCCCCCAACTTTGGCGAGAAAGTGGATCAAATCCGGGGAGAAATTTGTATCATTCAGGATATCGATGGTACCTTGAGCGTTTTGCCCCACCTCGGTCCTCTCAACTTGTTTGGAGAAGCTACACCCCTGCTTACGACTGAGCTGCTGTGTAGATTGCAGCTGCGGGATATTTGTCCACAAGAAACGCACGCACTAGTAAACCGCGCATTCGATACGTGTAAATAAAAACGCTGTAGGTTAAGGTATATACCCACTGGCGGATCCAGCCCGCCTTTTTTTTTGGGGGGGGGGGGGCACCGGCCAACCAGTTTGGACCTCACCTACCCGAGACACGGCAGCTACCTGGGGGTGGGGGGTACGCTCGCGAATTTCAAACTCAATTCTTTCCATGTGCAACGCCCATAGGCGTACTTTTAATAACCATTTTGATGGAAATAGTCGTTTCCCATCTCCAATAGGACATGCAAGGTGGGTACATTTCGGCGTGAGCAGCCCACACGAGCAGAACTTGTCGGAATGCACTCTATCACTTAAAGTTATTTTCGTTTTGGGGGGCCAAAAGATATGTTTCCCCCCTTCGGAGCCTTTGGGGGGGGGGCATGGCCGGATGCCCCCCCCCCCTGGATCCGCCAGTGTATATACCTACTACCTAAGGTGCTTATCCAGTTTATTTAGAGGTGTAACATTACCATTCGCCGACTTCCGACTTCGCCGGCTTCTGTTCACAGAATCACACGTGTGATGTGCGCAAGGGCGTCGGCGACACCCTTAGGAGTTGGGGATGACTGAGGCATTTTGAAAGCGTCTCTCTCCATGCAACGCCCATATATGCATGATGTTGAAGTCCGAGAATGTTGGAGAGAACGCGTTCCCCATCCCTGCGATGGCGACGCCCATGAATGTGTGCCGATTCCAATGTTTGGCCGGCCTCTTATTTTTCAGACTCGACTGCATGACCGTGAGGGGTAGATATCGTTTTCAAAAGCGTTGCTGAAAGGTACCTCTTTCATTTCTTCTTTGTAACTTGACGAGATGCTCCAGCAAATTTGCGTTACGAGAGCATTAAATGTCTGTGCCTGCCTCGTCACCGTAACTGCCATTCTACCTTCCACTCTGGGCACTCAGGATGACTGGCTAGAACTGGCACTGGCATTTTACCTAGAATTCATTTTATCGTCCCTCTCAAGATGGCGCCACTGAGGAGGCTCCCATGTCACCTCGGCCCTTGCTGCCGCCCGTTGTATCCGACGGCAGGGGCCCAGCTGCCGCACACCGCCACCTCCATCTCCTGCTGCCGCCCCTGCCACTTCACCTCCTGTTGCCGCCCTGCCACCCCATCTCCTGCTGCCGCCCCTGCCAACCCCATCTCCTGCTGCCGCCCATGCCAACAATATCTCCTGCTGCCGACCACCGCCACCCTCATCTCCTGCTGCCGCCCCTGCCACTTATCTCTTGCTGCCGCCCCTGCCACTTATCTCTTGCTGCCGCCCCTGCCACCTCAATCTCCTGCTGCCGCCCCTGCCACCCGAATATCCTGCTGCCGCCCCTGCCACCTCCGCCTTACCACCGCCCGTGCGTTGGCGGGCCGGCACGCTGTGCGGTGGGCCGGCGGTCCGCTCGGCTGGGGTGCCGGCGGGCCGGGCGGGGCGGCGGAGAACGGACGG
>JARFNZ010133869.1:0-11023 GCA_031763405.1 Balanus nubilus
GCAAATGGAAATACCGTCATGCCGTCAGGCCTCTTCCCGTCTCCGCGGTCAATACCGGTTGGTTCAAGGATCGATGGAATGCAAGCGGTTTGTAGAGCACGCTTGACCACATCGTTGAGTGCAGTGTGGCGAGGATGACGTCCTGCACTAAAATGACAGGTCAGTGCATGATGACCTCTGCTGTCTGCCCGCGCTCCGGCCGGCCCTGGTGGCGCTGACAAACATCGGCGCCTACACGCAGAGCGACGGCGATGCGGAGGGTTGCGGGGTCCAACAGCGTTCCCAGGTTTGCAGAGGGGACAGCATGCAGCCAGGAGCCGCTTCTCGACGCACTTGCGGACAGGAGTCGGGCATGAGTTTGGGCGGAGAGATTCGCCGCGGAGAGTTTGTGACCTTTGAATTGGATTTTGTTTTCCAAAAATCAGTTTTTGAAATGTTTGGGGTAAAAAAGTGCAACTTCCGATATAGCCATTTCGTGGACAATGTTATTTCCTTTCTCTTGCCGCTTTTTGCTTGCAATGTGTTTTGTTTGAAGTCGATTTTAGACCAAAACTTGTGCAACATGACGTCACTAATACGCTATAGTCTCAACAAGCTCTCGTTCGATTTTTGCTCACTTTTGGGGATGTGTCAAATTTATCCCAGATAAGTTCTAGAGAGTTTGCCGTTAATATGTCATTCCGTTTTTGAGTTATTAAAGGGACATTGTCACATTGGCGGTAATGTAAAAACCGGTTAAAATCAGCGTAACGAATTTTGCGTCCATGATGGCAAGGCTCAAGCATGCAGCCACATTACCAAACAGGATATATTAGGAAATTATTTTTTACTCATCTCCAACTCTCAAAATAATTGCCTGGTTATGATCCGCACTATTTCGGCATGATGGCCTCCACCATAAATATTGCAACGAATTTGGTGCTTTTCATACGTTCTTGGTAATGTGTTTTGTTACGCATGTTGTTTATTTCGCTAAAATATAGTCACCATAAATATTGCGTAAGTGAAAAATTAAATTGTGACTTGAATTTAAACACAATTTATTAAAATAAATTAAATTACAAAATAAAAAAGATCCTGGTGACAGGTTCTGCTATGCGGTATATTTGAACTATTATGCGCTGCCAAGCAGAGTATTCGAATTCGCCGCGGAGGATTGACCAAAGCCGGGCGGAATCCGACGACACGGTAAAGGACATTGCGTACTTAACTTAGCCATAGCATCTGCGAATCGTGCTGATTGATGTTTTTCGATAGATAAAGAGAGGACTGTGTTTGACTAAATAATAGTTGAGAATACAATTTTGAACGGAAAACACGATGATAACATTATTTTGTTGGTACACTCCAAAATCCTAATTAAATTTTTCCTTCAAAGGTCATGTAGTGACGGTGTGATTCCAGTCATTCCAGCGTTCCAGATTCTAGAGTAGGTTAGGAAAATTACCTATGGTTTTACTCAAATTAGTGCAAAAAATAAATCTTTGAATGAAGATTGCGGAAGATTGAGGGCGAAGTTTTTGAAACAGACTGGAGCGGTTTGACAGGGGAAACTGGCTCTATCACATACCAAATTGTGTATTTTAGGTGACGATGTCCCTTTAACCCGTTGTTGATATGTTAATGAACAAAGAATACAAAATAACGACTGCGCAGATTTCAGGTAGTTAGGGGTGACTTTACCCTTCCCCTGGATCCGATAGTGTGCAGTAGGAATGCAACTATTCCCACACTTTTGACTATGCTTCATTAACAACAGAACAGTTGTTTATTTCGGCGTTGGTAGCAGTCATACTGATCTGATGCGTTTAGTGCTCGCTCCAGAAAAGATCATAGGTCTGACTCGCTGAGAAGGAAGCGTCTCAGCTCTCACGCCGAGTACATCCGTCCGTCCGGGTGGACGATATGCGCTCATCCGTCCAGCCTTGAACCTGAAGCTCAGCCCACTGGCGGCCGGAGTCGATCAGTTAATGCTATTGCTACGCTATTGCCACGCTATAGTTAATACTATTGCCACGCATGTTCTGTGAACGCCGCCGCAAGCCGTTGTCACGCTGACGTGTCGTGAGGGATCATGAACATAGGCATAAACCCCCTCTGACGTCTTCCATTCTTTACTTCCTGACACCTACTATTCAATTGTATTTACCTAGCTCTCATGAAGATAAAGAAGACCCGTTCACCGATCCCATCTGAGTCGTTTTTCGTTCTCTTTGAGCAGCATTTTCTGAGCGCTGATCTGAGCCGGCCGATGTGCTTTGGTCTCGTGATGCCGCCGAGGCTAATCCCCCGTCCCCTCAGCTCTGACGGCTCTGGCCGGGCTGTGGGATCATTGATGGTCCTGATGCTCTTTAACAGGACTTTAATCGGGTCGTTTCCCGGATACCGAGATATCTGAGTTAAGTCGAGGCGCCCCATTTGCCTATCTCACTTATGTCAAAACAGATGTGAATATAAATGGCAGTAAGAAGCTTAGTGGGTGTTGTTGAACAAAAGGTTGAACACTGAGTCGGTGTTTATCTACCATGATAACCATCGTGGAGAAAAGTAGGTATGCTCCGTGATTCTCAAATTAACGAGGTGTAGGAACAGTTAAACGAGATGTTATTTACCTAATTCACAGCGAGGTTATGGTTATCATTAAAAAATGGTCTCGGTTCCGCTCATTGGTAAACTACAAGCCAAAACGTTCTTAATTTTGGAATGTCTTAGTCTGAACAGACTGCGATAGCATATCTAACAGTGTGAGGCACCGGTGTTAGGCACTGCGTCTGCGCCAGACAAGTCAAGGTCCTAGCTTCAGAACGTTGCGGGAGGTGCCAATACACTGGACTTCTTTTGAACCGTGCCTTGAAAGCAACGGTTCCTTAGGCAATGCGTGGAAAGTGCTAGCTTCTTCCAGTTGTACCGAGTCCAGTTCGGCAGAGCACAGTGTTACTCCAGTTGTATTTTCTTCCCACACGATGCGGAAGGGCTGCCGAAGAGATGTTATCTGCGTTTTCTGTTCCCCAAGCGTGGTCAGGGGTACCAATTAGCTCTCTTTATACCCGATCTCGTTCTGTTCGAGGATTTTCACAGCATACTGGAAGATAACACCGAACCACGAGGCCAACACGCGCAACAATATCCCCATTCATCCCTTCACAGCTTTCAAAGTAAGCACTTTTTCTCATGCCCATCTTGGCCACTTTTCGGCCCCATTTTTCCATTGTCGGCATGCTCAGCATCTCCCATGGTCTTAAGGTTCTTCAATATGTGGTAGGTGCTAGGCAGTCTTTCTTGAAGCTCTGGATATCTCACAATTGCACCAAAGTTGGATTTTCTTTGAGGACGAATATTTTTCGGCAAAGTTGGCCACATCTGCACGGGATCTCGTTTTGGGTAAAATATCCCTGACAACTGAATATTGCAAGTAATTGCATTATTTCTTCATGGTACATACATAATTGATTGGACTTCCTATGTACACAATTTTAGCGATCTACACCAATTTTCAACATGTTTGGGAAACATCCAATATTTGTGCCAAAAATTAGTAGACACCCGTTAATTATTTCAGGATGATGTCTCCTTAGCCAGTTATTGATGTATCAGTTGCAACTTTTAACCGGTGACCCCCTTTTGGGTCATCCGAGGTCAACCGAGGTGACGAAAAACTTGTTTGCCAATAACTTTGCATAATATGAAGTTAAAGAAATGAAAATGGCACCAATGTGATTATTTTATCAATATGCTTCTCTTGAATGCAATTTTACCTGCTTAGGTCACCATGACCTTAGTCTTGACCCGATGTCAAATTTGAAGATTAATCTAAACTGGTCAATGTTGGTATGGTTCAAATTTCGTCATTCTGGCGTTCACAGGAGCCGAGGTCTTATGGGCGGGGCGGGGCGTAATCCGTCACACGATCTCTGGTGCGTAATTCTCAGACGACGCATGTAAAATAACTGAGCGCTGTTTGCGTTTTGCACTGGCTGATGTCTGGTTGTCGGATACCAATCCTATGCGTTTTTCGCATGTATGGTTTGCGGAATAATTGGCAAATTTCAATGAAATCAGCACTTAGCTGACTCTGCAGATACCTATAATACCTATTACGTAGCAGAAGACTCTACATAACCGTCCGGTACCTATTTGAAATGCCTTCACTTGCAATGAGAGAGTATGAATTTTCATGCTTGCTTCTGATGAATGCGAAATGCAGTGGGATTCATTATGCAGTGACTTTTCCATAGATTATTTGCACAAATGGAATGCATAATCGCTGGTATGCTGATATATTCGTAGATAGACGGTTTTCCTACGGAACATATTTGTCGGATGTATTTAATATATTTCATTTTTTCCATTCTCTTTCATTAATCAGCATTAATATAATCACAAAGATATACATATTTAAAAATGCAAAAATTTATATCAATAGTAAAACAATATTAGAGAATGTAGCCTTTTTCATAAACCATGGTTACAACTTGCACCCATTTTCGCTTACATTTTGCATGCGTATGATCAAAGTTAATATTAGTTTTCCCTCGAATTTCTGTTCCATTTTACAATGAAAGCCCCAATGAAACCCCTCCCCCCCCAAAGCTTCCGATCTATGACTGAAAGTGGATATAAGTTGTAACTTTGCTTCATGAAAAAGCTTGTTTTATATTAAAAAAGCAAGTTGATGTGTCTAGAAACCATTCAATAAATAGGTTTTTGCGGGACCATTGGGAAAGGCCTCATACACTCACAGTCTCGATGAGGTGGAAAAGGTGCGCTTTCTGTAAATGAGCAAAACGAACATCTGGGGTGTCAGGAATTTAACAAATAAAATGTTGTTTTCCCGATAATTAGGTTGGTGTACAGGTACATGTTATGGTTTTTTTTTTATCTTAGTGATAATAGTTATTTATCCGTCATTTTGGGTACCTGAATAGAATGCTTGCTACACAAATTGCTTATAACTCATCTACATCACTGGTTTTAGAGTTACCGCAAGAATTTCGATTACACAAAAAGGTTGTTACATGACAGTCACCAAGTCGTGTTCACTATGAGTTTCATTTCTATTTCGTTTTTTTACACTGACTTGTCATATTATTAGTCCCGTTTACATAGGCAAACTTATTAGTTGCCAGATAGGGCGAAAGTTGAGGAAATAATCGAATGCTATTTATTCCCAATTATAATGAGTTGATGGTACTTTGTAATTAAAGCTACATCAGTCAATGTCAGTCATGTTCACTATGAGGTTCATTTCGATTTCGTTTTTTTTTTTACACTGAATCTCCAACTACATTCACATGATTTTTGGCTGTCATTGTCACAAAGTCTGCGAGGTATGAGGGGCACAGAATTCCCGGAGTCATCAGCAAACTCTTATCAGACAATATTTTCTTCTCGACAACGCCATCAGACTGTATAAAAGGGTATCGTCTGAAAGCACAATACACATTACACATCACTCCCTTAAAGGAAACGTCCCCACCTTCATAATGGGAATGGAACCGAGATAGCAGTTTTAAAGGCCGTGTCGAAATACCACCTTCCGTACCCTCATTATGGCTGTAAACATTCTTATCGCAAATATGCCCATTTTTTTTTTAATCAGGAATCCCGGTCTTACAGGTCTTACAGATAATTCTTCATATTAAAATTTTCTGGCGATATATTTTATTGCTGTAGTGTGACGCTCTAGCAACCAAACCATTTTGGTTGGTTTCCCCATATAGAATGCGTTTATATTTGGTATCATCCGCGCCGCTTTGGGCATCAGCAGACGAAACAATCTCTAGATTTAGGATTGGCGAGTCTATGCAGATTAATTTTGATAATTTCTATACCATACTTTTTTGCAAAGAAATCCAAAATTTAGGAAAACTAACACCATTTTATTGATTTTCAGATGTGATTACCCCGATTCTACTATCAAGTATTGAATTACAATTTCTCCTGGAAGGTGGGACGTTTCCTTTAAGTCAATGGGGAAAATACAGATCCTTACTTTTCGGAGGAAACGCGTGATTTCTGTTGAATTCTTACAGGATCACGTAACATTAGGCTGTTCTTGATGATCAAAGTGCAATGTTTGATCAGTCACGTCATCGAGGTCATCTGAGGTCACCCGAGGTCACTTACGTTTTTTTTGCCAATAACTTCTGATAGAAAAGAGAGCTTCTGATAGAAACGTGCGAAAGGCACCCATGTGTTTGCATCGTCAAGGCGCAACCACTGATTTGCAGCAGGACCTTTCGGGTCAACACGTGACCTTGACCTGAGGTCAATGTTTGTAGCTGGCCTGTCAAGGTCACCATGTATATGCTTCGAAGTGCCTTAGTGGGAGAGGCCCAATGGTGGCAAAATTATTGTCATATCTTTATTAGATCAAAAGTTAGTCCCAAAACAAAAGTTAGTCCCTTTTTCTTGATATCTCCCAAAATGACGCTAGCAGCGCCACCACATTTTGCAGGCGCCTTCCAACATCAATTCCACACATACTGGCCAAAGGAAAATGATGAGGTCATAATAGGCATCCGCACATTACGTCAGAATGACGTCATGTTTTTCCATTTTAGGCGAAACATAGGGGTTTGCGGAAAACGCGCTCAGGCGCACAGTTTCAAAGATAAAGTCAATTGTTTGATAAAAAAGACTGAGAATCGATCGGACTATCAAACTGCCATCTCGGATTTGTTTAATTTTGGCAAAATTCGGACATTGGTAAATGTCAAACTCATAATTTTGAATTTTTGTCATATTTTTCAAACTTTTTAACATTTTCAAAAACACGGAATGTATGTGTTACAAACTACCTCGATGGATACGTGTATTAAATATGAAGTCAATATATTCAAAAATGACAGATTAATGACCTTTCAAATGCCAGAAATTGCCACTTTTCATGACATTTCTACGTGTTCCGATGATTTTCAATATTTTCATTTTTATCCGATTTTAATGGGGAAAACAATGTTTCAGGGTCATTTTTCGCATTCATGAAAAACTGACCTGAAAACATGTATTACAGTTCCCAATGACCAAAATCAGCAGTTTGACCTCTTTGACCTCGTGACCTCGGATGACCTTGACCTGACCCATGACTACCAAAGGCTCAGAGTGGTACTTGGAAGTGTCAGGAACACGATTCATGCCGATTTAGTAGCCTCTTATGCATTCACTATCGTCATTTTACCCGGCAATCCCACCCAGCGAAAACGGGGAAAATGGGACTTTGACCTGACCTGTGACGTTATCAGTGACATCAGAAACAAATTTCACATGCAATTCTGAAAGTTAATGTACAGGGGTATCGAATGCCGTTTGAGTTGTGAAAATCGGCCCGGTAGTTTGGGAGATCGTAGGGGGGGGGGGCGAAACGCCCCCCCCCCATCGGCGGACAGGGGTCGGAAATAGCACATCGGGGCGCGGGTTAAGCGAGGTCATTGACCTCAGATCAACTAGGTTGACCCTGTATACTGGCTAAGATACAAAGGTGATAATTCACGTTTGAGAAACGTCCCGTTCTCGTTCACTTTTGGTTATAATTTACAATTTAGCATGATAGCAGATGCAAGATAGAAGAACTTCACCAGGTGCCAGTAAATAAATGCTTTAATCGATTCGACTTTAACAATCAATAAATGGTGTTAACTTCGATCTAACAGGAGGTTGTTAATTCAGACCTAGGAGCTGCAAAAAGCAACTCCCCAGTATGCCGTGAGTGAGCCGTGTTATAGAAATACCCGCGAAAGGCGTGGGTTAATGGACGGCCGCAAAATATAATTTTCACACGCTAAAAGATAAGCAAAAAAGCGAAGTGGTAAAAAACCAATGTTGGTGAGAAATGATCATAGATGTCTGATCATTTAGCTGTCGTTTCGGTTCGTTTCCTTACAACTGTCAGAGTTTCAATGAAACACCAACTCTTCCACGGGCAGATATCGGCAGTCGGAAGCCTTCTGAAGAATAGCTTTATCAACGTTGTCGGTTATTACCTGGGGATTGAATGTCATTGACAAAGTAAACTAATAATAAAAAGTTACTTACTTCAAGTACGATACTCCCGTTTGCTGGCGTTTGAACCTCAACAGGTAGGTGTGTCCGTCCTCGGCGGCGTATACACGCGATCCCCGTCTATACCCCTCCTCGATTTCAAACCGCATGTTCTTCAGCACATACGACTACTCACTACGGAGTTCGGAAGGCCACTGAACGAGAGCAGCCTTGCCAGTCTCGCGGGCAGTAGCACAGATGTTTTTTCTAGGGTACGCGAGTTTTCGTCGGGGCGTGAACTCTTGACGACAGCTACAGCGCACGCTCACTTTCGCGGGTCAACGATTCCAGATGTCAGCAGGGTTCGGTGTTCCCCATAAATAAACCTTCGGACCTCGCTGGAACCCCCTCCAGTTTGTCATAAGTAATTTTACTAATGTATTACACCTTCGTTAAATAGGACATTGAACAAAGATGGCACTTTGGAAGCCCATGTCGAGAAATCACATCAAGCAACCATTCAAGTTGGTCTTTAAACCTAGTCAACGCAGAGCAAAACAGCTGCATCTCCGCATCTGGTAGTACAGCCCTATCGGTACAGAGTATCTCTTTGGCTGCTACCAGCAGCGCGAATGAGCGTTTCTATAAAAATGTAAGTGGACGTTGCTAATGATATGCTAACAGTGCAATTGTTGTCAATATACAATAGCACTCCGGCGGATCCAGGGAGACCAATCCTGGAAGAGGACAACATGTTTACCTCCCCCCCCCAAGATAGCTACGGAACACGGATTAACTATTCCGGTCGTGCGGGATGAACTCGTCTGGCTCACGCCCGGCAGCTGTACGAACTTCAGTCTCTCAACCATTTTCACAAAATTCGCAGCACCGGAGAACCACAGGCTCTCGCTTCCAAGCCTTCGGCAAATTCTGTACTTCGTTCCAGAAGCATCCGCCGGGACTCTGATTTGACCCTCTTGTAAGACAACGCGCGTAAGAACTAATGCTGGCAAGCGTCGCTTCTTATATAAACTGTATAGCACTCTGCCGCCGGATATGGGATAAATGTCTGACATATTTTAAACGCCTCATCAGGGATGTTCTTCATGATATAGTAGGCGTGTGCTCGTATCCGCCGGTGTGATAGTGTGTGAGAAAATAATGGCTTTGTCGTTATTATAATATTTAATATTTGTACTTGCCGCGTAATTTGATAATATTTGCTGCCTGTCATTTGAGTGTCGTTTTTAAAACGTCCCCACCTATTAGTCATGCTACGACACTAAGAAGGCCGTATTCTATATTTGTTGTCTTCGGTTGCGCGAGGGCGCGCGCGCTACACAGGCGACCCCCGACCGCTCCGCAGTGTTTGTGTTTTACTCGCGGATTTAAACGCGAGTGAAACGGTAGTCGTGTACAGTAGGAGTCTAGTACCTGTGAAAATTGGTGTCTTCGTGTTCATAAACATCAGCTTCATCTTTGTGCAACGCAGCAAGTACCGTGAGCCGTGTATAACATTCAAAAACTACCTCACAAGAGTTGTCTTTCGAAACCTGCGTCAACTGTGTCAAGAAGCCCCTGAAAGTTTTGTGTCAATGAAAGTGGGTTAAAGCGCTGGCACCACAGTTCACCAGGTGCCAATTAAATTCAACAGTGTGATAGTGAAATTTAAGTGTTTGTTGTTTAATCCTCTCTAGGGTTCTGTGTCGATTCTCCAGAACTACTTTTTCTCCGACGCGTATGAGTGCGGTGGCGGCGCAGATGACTTCACCCGTCCGGCTCCCCCTTCCCGTCGCCATGGAGACCGAGGCGACCCGAGGGAAACTCGCCGACCAGGGGACGCCGCCCGGCTAATGTCAACAATGCCGGGCGATGAGGTGGTGACGGGGGCCCGCCCCCGCCCCCGCCGGCCCGCACACCGCGGGTGTCGCGGCGGGTGGAGGGTCCGCCGCGCCAAGACGAGAGAGAGCGGCGACCAGCAGGCCGCTCCGGACGTTGGGATACCTCCCCGCCGTATAGGGCGTCCACAAACATGGAATCAAGTCAACACTCGCCACACCTCAACACAGCGCGGCAGAACGCTCGTCCATCCGCCGCGGCTGAGCGAGCGGGAGACGCAGCTCCGTAGCCGGGCCGAAAACGCGAAGCCACCAGAGCGACTGAAAATTGCACACCTCAACGTGCAGTCTCTCGCGCCGGCCCATAAGATGGACGAGGTTCGTCTTCTACTGCGCCAACACGAACTGGATATACTCTGCTTAACCGAGACCTGGCTAACAAGCAGCATCAACAGCAACATCCTGATGTTCCCGGGATATACCGTCCACCGGAAAGACCGCACGATTCCGCGCCGCACCCGACAACAGGCCCGAGGGGGCGGGATAGCGATGCTGCTGAAAGATACCATCACAGCAACTGAACTGTCCGTCATGACATCCCCGGACAGCAGAGTGGAGTCGCTGTGGATGGACATCAGCTCTAAAGGTCGGAAGGCTACGATCGGAGCTGTATACAGACCCCCCGATGGAAACATCTCCGCCGACGTTGACGTTATCAGAGGCCATATTGAGGACATGATGGCACGCAAGAAGCCCATGTTCCTCCTGGGCGATATGAATATCGATGTCGGTCGGGACAATAAACCGGGGGTGGCCGTGTACAAACGAATGTTACTCGACCTCGGCCTGTGTCAGCTGATCAATGCTCCAACCCGGCGAGGCAACACAGCTACGACCATCGACCATATCATTACCTGCGAGAAAGACCTGCAAAGGCATGCGGCAGTGGTGCCAGTACATGTGAGTGACCACGACATGGTGACTCTGGAGGCGCCTCTGCCGCGTGCCAGACGAAAACACCGCACGGCCAAGGTCAGATCGACCCGGACCGTCAACTACGATCACCTGCGGCTCGACCTGCTCATGGCTGATTGGGAGCCGGTGTACCGAGCGGTATGTCCGGACACCAAATATGACGCGTTCCTCTCCATCTGGGACCACTATATAGACAAACACTGCCCGCTAAAGACGGTTCGTTTCCGTCA
>JARFNZ010133880.1:0-11022 GCA_031763405.1 Balanus nubilus
GGCTCGTGCGGCGGCCGAGGCGGCGGCACTGCCGCGTCACCCGCTCTCCCCCCAGTCGCTGCTGGCTGCCTCCATGGCCAGCAACCCGCCGTCGCTGGTGCCGCTGCCCGGCCTCGGGGGTCTGGCCGGCTACGGCAGCATCGCCGGTCGAGCCAGCGTCTCGCCGCCGGCCTGCGATGCAGCCAGCCCGCCCAGCAGCTCGGCCGCACACTCGCCCCGACAGCCAGCCACAGCCACAGGCACAGGCACAGGCAACGGGAACGGTGCCCAGGCACCGTGGAATTACGAGGAGCAGTTCAAACAGGTCAGTCCCACTATCTAGAATCGTGTTCTGAACCCGTCTCTAGCCTTTTCTTTATTAAATTAAGTCATTGTAACAGTCTTGCAACATTAACTTTATGTGCTCATTACAGCAGGGAATCTCACAGTTCAGCTATAAAGTGTGACCGACGCCGATAACCTGAGTACTTTGGGCGCCCAAAAACTCCTCCAAGTGTGACCGCAGCGCTCTGGGTCAGGTCAACTCCGTCGCCCTGAGCTTCCTTCTCGGCCGCCTGACGGCCATCTGCGGATAGTGAGATAGTGAGACCCGTATCCCGCAGCTTCCTCCCCTCAACATCGGACCTCTGGCCAACGGCCGCCTGCGGAGCTGGTGCTCCGACTTAAACTGACCTGGATGTAATTGTACATACATAGGTATTTGGTTAGTATGAGAGACCTAGCCTAGCCTAGCCTAGTACAAGAGACCTAGTTAGGTCAACCCTTTAGGATGTTTTGCATCCTAACCTGGAAATAGGTTAGAACACGCCAATACAAAATTTTAAAAGCATCATTATCAATTTTGGTAAAAATTTAGTAAGCCTTTCCAAGACGGTTCCCAACGCGGCCAATCCACAGCTTTGTCAACCCAGGACTAAGCCCAGGGCTGAGTTAGCTCAGGGTGGCAATCAGTCCTGGCAATCAGTAAGCCCGTCGTGGACCAAACTCTGACCATGACACCCTTCTGCTGGCTGTGCCTGGCTGGAGATGAAAGGATCCGCCGCCAATGCCGGCCATTGTGGGCGGCGTGAATCGCGCCCCTGTGCCCCCGGGAGCCAGCCCGGATCGGACACAGTCAGCCACGTGTCAATCGATTCCAGATGACTGCACCGAGAGAGCCGACCGGCCGTGTCCCCGCTGGGGAGAAAGGAGAAGTGTCCCGCTTCGGTCA
This sequence comes from Balanus nubilus, assembly GCA_031763405.1. NCBI lineage: Eukaryota > Metazoa > Arthropoda > Thecostraca > Balanomorpha > Balanidae > Balanus > Balanus nubilus. The sequence continues at coordinate 1,211 of JARFNZ010133880.1, forward strand.
CGAGGGACACTGAATGGGGCGGAAGGTCCGGCGTTGTAGGCTCGATACATCAGGGAAGGCTGGATAACGTCACTTTTCCCTGACGGCACGGCACGTTTCTCAGAAAATTGTTCATGTTCATAATAATTTATATGACTCGCAAGTATGACAGCGCTCGACGCATTCAACTTAACGCGAGCCGTGCTAAATTGAAACGCAAAAGTATATTGCAAAGCCTTAACACAAAAGTTGTCGGTTATGGCAGACCATTTGTCGACTGCAATGGCAGAATACGGCGAAATCACCGCGACATTAGGACGGCATGCCTCTCATTCCAACCCGTTCGGAATGCCAGCCAGCGTTCATTTAATCACCGTGGAATTAAACCGTGCACAGTTAATGACCGGCATCTGGAGACAAAGGCTCAGCCGCCGTCTCTGAAATCGGAGATTCTCCGTCAGAGTTTAATGATCACTTGATATTCATGGATCCGGTCGGGATGAGAGCCTACCGCAGTATCGGAGCTGCGTTCGACATAAGCCGTAAATTTCGCCGCCGCCCCGCCTCCCGCCTCCTATCATCTTCCATTATCTTTGCCTCCTCCCTATTATCTTTTTCTTTGTTTTCCTTTCATCGGCTCCTCTATGCGGCGAGATTAATGATGCCGGCCATGTTTACATTTGCATGCTGTCGGGGCCTCTCTCCGGCGCACATTCGATGCCGAGGTGGACCACAATGAGTCGGCATCGGCCGCGGTGCTAGCAGGCAGGGCTCTTGCCTCTGAGCCGCTCAGTCAGGCTGATCAGTGATCATCCTGGCTGATGGCGGAACTCGGGCCGGTCATCGCAGACAACTGTCGGTCATCGTGCTCTCATTGTCTCGGAAACGTCTTGTGTATTTTGTGCGAACTCCCTGAGCAACAAGTCTCTTTTGCAACAGCCTTTGACATGAAATAAGTACGTATAAAGTACGGTACCGACCTGGGGATTCGTACCATCACATTCAGCCGGTTATAATTTATAGCAAAAACTCGGGAGATCGCCAAAACACATAAACAATCAAATTAAGCTTTCAAACCTTTGAATATACTTCCTCTCATCTCTTGTAAGATGTGTCTGCTAACACCACCACTAAGCGTCTCATACTGACCTGATAAGTGATAACCACTACCCCACCTTCACCAAGCTGCACCGCGTATCACTGCGGCTCTCATTTCACCATGGTGACGTCTACACCCGCGCCACTGCCGCCTTTGCCACCGAAACAGCGCTTCCGATCAGCGCTATCACGCTGCGCGCTGGATTCGCCGCCGCCATCAAACGGTGCGTTGCAGCCGTCGCCGCCATCGCGCCGCGCGTCGCTTTGGCGCGGTTGATTGGGCTTTTTGTTGGGCGAAGTCCGCTCCCGCGCGCGCCGCCCCGTGTCGCCCCTCCCGCGCCACACAAAAACGCGCGAGTGACGGCGCGTGCCGCGAAACAGACATTTTCCAGCAGCCGGCTGTGACGTCACGCTCTGTTGACGTCATAATGGTGCCAGTTCTGTTTTCACACATTTTATATTACGATAAGTAACTGTGAATTCGCAATGTCCCACCCCTATATCGCTTTAGATTCCTACAAATGACCTAAGTGCTCTGAGGAGGAAAAAATGTGTCTCACAATGACGAGTGTCTAAATTGCAATCGTGACGCAAAGCGGATTCCGCTGTTCCATCATGTGGTAGTTACTCATGTGCCAAGCGAGCATGTCATCGTAATTACCTACGAAAACGGCAAATGTCAGGCGACGCTCTGAAGCACACCACACAGTGTTCCGCCTGGGCACGCCTGAGTGGCACCATGACTCTATTTGGCTTCCCGAGTGCATGCTCTTCCCTGTTTTCTGACCACATAAATACTTGATTGCCCAAGCGTGGCATGCGATGAGCTACCGTTTTCCCTGAAATGCATGAATTGTATGTGTGCGTGCAATTAATCGGATGAATGTTTGACAGGAACGTCAAGCGGTCATTGACCAGCTTCGTTGGTCTTACTGTAGATCGCAGTCATGGTAGTGGAACGATATTTGCCTTTTCAACGTCAAGTTCTACAGCCTACCCAAGCTAACCACAATTTATACCACGCATACTTTATGCTGCCCACAGATTCCAAATATGAATACTTAAGCAGATTCAAGAACCAGACGGTGCACCACCTAACTGCGCAGCTGAAAACTCGTGTAATAATCTTTGATTAATAACGATGAAGCAATCCGGAACCTACGTTATCTGTCTAAACACCACCTAGCCACAGAAGAAGTTTACAATTTCAGGCTCAGTTTTCATCATATGTTCTCCAGGCAGCCTGACGTATCGAAAACAGCTGGACTGTGGGTGATCCTGTCCTTCGGTGACCAGTACCCTCCTCTTCAGAGGCCTGTCACGGCCCCGCCACGCCGCGCGCGGCGCCGCGGTGGTCCCCTCCGGCCGCGGCAGTCATTAGGACTTAAATTTAACCTCCCCATCGCCTGCCAATGGCGTCGGAATCGACGCTGATTGATTCTCCGCCAGCTGTTGTTCCTCTCGACGGCGATATTTCGCATGCCCGCGCCGTCTGCGGTGGGGGCGGGGGCGGCGGCGGCGGCGGCGGCGGCGGCGGCAGGAGCGGTGCGGTGGCGACGCGGCGGTGGGGGATGCGGTAGATATGGCAGAGGCGTCTGGGGCAGCGGACGGGACGGGATTTCAGTCACTCCAGAATGTCGTTCGTTGATGACCGCGGCTCCGGTGACGCCGCCGAACTCTCAGACGCTGGGATACTGCGTCAGGGGCGGGCGCCGCCCCCATACATCACCCCCACGGCACGCCGGGCTGCCCTCGGTGGACGGGGGGGCGGGGAGAGGGGGTGAATAGGGACCGCAGAGACGCCGGCTGACCACTCCGGATTGGTCCGAGTCGCCTCACAAAGACCTCTCGGTCGGCAGCTGTGGTCAGCTCCATCGGAATGCCCACAAAGTCTTCAAAGTCCCCGCCATCTCGGAGGGGGCACGGGTGGGCGGAAGGGGCGCAGCGGCGGCCGGTCCAGATCGTCGGCCCAGGCCATATGTCTCTCCGTCGTGATATATTTGCGTTCAGTCAGATTCAAACGCCACCGGAAACGCTCCAGTTCAGTAGAATGGATGTTGGATTTTCGGCGTGTCGCGCTGTACGGAGGTGTTGAGGAGGCAGGGAAGGGCGCTCGACTCGCCACATACGCGACGAGCGCGTACCACAACACTCATATAAATCACAATCAGGGGGCTGTGCGGTTATGATCCGCTCAAGAGTGTTATTTATCCACTCCCGACCACGAGCGGTGTTGGACTTGATTGGATAATGTCCCATTCTCGCTCTGATTTAGCATGTGGGGATGTATTTTGCTGTGGTGTGTGCGGTGTGCGTGCGCCATTTGCAGGAGATATGCGTGGGGCGCGAGCGAGGAAATCCCGCAAAATTACGACGCAGTAGAAACGTTAACTTTGCAATCATTCCGGCAAGTGACTATGTAGCAACGACAGAGGACTTACAGAGAGTTTTATAGTGCGTACCAGTTGGAGTTTTCCCGTTCTGCACGCATACTTTTGTTGCAATGTATGCATATAGCACACATATGCGCAACAAAACTATCATTGAAACAGCGACGCACAGTAAACTCCGGGTGACTGGCGCTCCGGGCCGGTAACTGGGCAGCTGCAGCAGCGCTGCCGCGTGTGGTGGGAACCGCGCTGTCGACATCGCCCCGATTCCTATCAAATTAATCGTCGTGTTTAGAAAGCAGAACTCGGATTGCCCGATTTATAACGGCATAATTGCAGGGTTTCAGAAGTTTATGGTCTCGCTAATTACTCGCTGAGCCACGAGCGATGCCGCGGTTATTGCACTTGGCGTGTATTTTGTTGCACCAGCTTTGACGCACAGTGTATGACAGGAAAGGGAGCGCGCTGTTCAGGCTTAGTGAAACAATGAAGTGGGATTTTCACACCCCATACACAACATTAGCTTCACCTATCTCAATCACCGGAACACCGGTTGCCTAGCAACGGAGTGTGAGATCCTCTATAAAGCGAGATGAAGATGATGGTCAAGGTGACGGCATCTTGGAAGGTCCTATTGGTTTATGTTGTATCTCTTCAGCCGTCAGCTGGTGTACAAGATGAACACGTCGTCTGGTGATTACTTCTTACTGATTGTTTTCAACCATCTGGACGCTTAACAGAGATTACAGGGAAGCAAAATAAGATATGTTGTTTTAGGAACCGTGCCACACTTAGACCCGGTCCTCACTGAGCGAAAAGTAACCGTAACGCAAAGCAAACGTAAGCACTCAATTGCTTTATTGTACTTTAACTACACCATAATAAACAAATTTCATCTTATTACCTTCCCTGCAACGTTGTTTCGATATCTGGTTGTGGCCTGCTTGTGTTTGTGGCCATTTGTGGCCTGCTCAGTTTTGCAAACCTTACGTTGTGTCTACGTTTGCTCTACGTTATGTTTACTTTTGGCTCAATGAGGACCGGGCCCTACTAGTTGACGATGGATTCTAAAACGTGCAAGGTGACGTCACTGATCTAAATTATGAAGCCAAACGTACAAATGTTTGATCAGTTGAGACCCGATGATTGATCTCTACATTGCACTTCCCATATTTATACCTACGCTTTTATTCAGTGCACGCTGTAAGTTGCACGCTGCACGCTGAACATTAAATATGTCACTGCGTGACATATTTCATGACATATTTAATTAAATATGTCACTGCGCGACATATTTAATGTTCATATCCTTAACAGTTCATTGCACCGTGAATGTAATATACCTATTTTATATTTGCTCAAATCATAAACACACAAACCCCGAAAGTCCCGTTTCTTTTCGGTTTCAAAAAAAGCCTCACCATACGCGGACTTCTTGGCAGACGAGAAACAGATACAGGTCCCTGAGGAACCAGGTAAACAAAGTCAGACGAGATTGACTTGCCTTCTTTGTGAAGGACCGGCAAGAAGCTGATTAAATCACTCGCTTAGTATTGTGAACTCTTCCTCCCTGCGTTGTCCGAGTGATCGGATTATTAGGCCGGACTGTCTCTATTACGGCGCCGAAATTGAGTCAAACAGATGGTCGCCTGGTAAAGCAATACACTAACGATCCACCAATTGGATTGTGCCTGGCCGCAGGGATTAAACATTCAGAGAAAACAGCGGAACCTGTATTTCAATGCCTTTGAGACACCAGGATACGGCTCAAGTTATTCGGGCTGTTTACACAGTCGTACAGTGCATGTTTTTTGTGTTCTCGGTTTTTCGTCGGTGAAAGGCCAACGGCAAACAGTAAACATTGCCACCCAGGGGATAAGATAATATCATTATCCAAGCAAAGCCATTTCATTTCCTGACTCTAACTGGCTCTAACTTCAGGTAAAGGGCGTGAAGGTCGTGACCCTTCGGTGGGGTCGTCGGGCGAATGAATGTCATCCTGCTTAAGCGAAATGGTTAATGCTTTAAAATAGCCGTGAGCACGAGCGTGCAGAATCAAGAGCATAAAAAGAACACACGCTTGTAACATTCAACTGAAATAAACCTCGCAAAAGTATCACATCGAGAAGGGTGTATTCCGACTTTCTGACACAAGCGTCTTCGTTTATATTTTTCAGCTCCTGAGTTACAGGATGTACGCACAACTGGACGCAACCACGTTTGATAAATGTTTGTGAAACGTCCGTCCCGCTGTTCTGCTGGCCAGTATTTGCACAACACTTTGCCTCTTGGTCGGTGATAAACGAGCCCAATCTCTGGGGGACTCGGATCCATGCTCTCTTCTGCCCTCCAGCGGCAGCCACCCTATCTCTTTAATCTGGCCGATTTGTAATTCAAATACAGGCTAGTTAGGCGGCGGCGGCGGCCGCTGTTCATTATGACCCAATGACTTATGGCTGGTCCCGTATTATGAATCAGTAGTGCATTAACATCCGATTGTCCGTGCGACCAGCACCGATCCTCCGTTTGGTAGTAATCAGCCGAGCTCTTATCATTACCAGATAGCCTTTGAATAATCAAAACCCCGCTCGTCGGAGAAGACGAGGCTAATCGTCAGAGCGGCCCGGCTGAATTAATGGCAAACGAATACCGGCCAATTTGTCACGGCAGTCTCCTTGTTTTTGCTCGTAATTATTGGGTGCATGCTCGGTGCGATTCGGGGTTATTACAGCCTGATTGAATTCAACTCGAATAAATCGTCCGTATCGTAAGTTAATAACAGTGTTGTCAACCCATGATTGCGATTAAAACAATTAGCGGTGGATATTTATCACGTGAATGCACATCTCGGCCCAAATTAGCACTTCATCAGAACATTCCCGAGCTGGAGACCGGAGGCACTCAGCACATTATTCACGTCTGAACCTGGCTGTAAAAGCGACATTGAACACTTTCGCTTGTTGGTATTTCATATTGAGCAACGTTACCAAATGTTCAGTTCATTCAGCTGGTCCAATAACATGAAATCGACCTACAAAATAGAACATTATTTGCATTCTTCCAATGGAGCTCATCAAAAAGCCAAGTGCACCGGTAAGCTTGACTTACCCTCCCACGAGATACTCAGCGTTTATGGTGATATCGTGCAGAGTTTCGCTTTGAATGTGGGACAGAATATGTTTCTGCAACCAAAAGTTGACTGTACTATTCGCAAATTATTTGGGATACCACTATACCATGCATGATGTAACAATGTTTACGCTAGAATAAGACAGATGACCAGGGGAAGAAATCGTGTGGTATGAAAAATCATAATGCATTTAAGTTTAGCGTACCTGTTCATTTTTAAATGATAACACAATGCTGGATTCCTCATGTGCAAACATCCGCATGCAGTTTTTACTTAAATACGCGGACAACTATAAAGTGAACAACCCAAAGATGCCTTTCCCTTGCGCTGCTTCAATGTGCGCTGTCTTGCACCGTTCTTTTATGCCGCGGTGTTTTACTATAAGCCCTGTCTAATAATGTCAGGGTTCGCGAAGATGGATGATAGCACGGGTTTTATTTGAAGTTTAGGGAGGGTATTGGGAAGGCGAAGGATCATTTATTAACAGATAGTGTCACCGCGGGCAATAGGCCAATTGCAGCACCAAGTGATTAATCAAATTGAGATAGTCGCAAACCACAGTCCCAAGTTCTGAATATGAAATTGCGTAGAGAGCGCAGGAACATTCTCCATTGTCCGCCGTGCCACTTATGAATGTGCGGTTCAAACTGCATGTCATTTACGCCATTTTAAAGCTTGCTCAATGCAATTGTGGCATTTTTCCCGGCACTAAAGCAGCAATTTTTAAGACCATAACTTGTTGATGTGAGCTGTTTCATGTGAAAAGCTATCGCATGATCTCATGCAGAGCGCAGTGTTATTGTTACGAAGAAACAATTATATGCAAAGAACAGGTATGCTAACATGTTTTAACATCCTTCAGGCGTGGCATATTTTGTGGTCTCTGTAATCATGCCTTGAACAGTCATGTCACTGACTTGATTTATGTTATTTATTTCATGATATGCAATGTTCACTTCATTTTGAGAGGCTCACCTCAGTTACACATGTGTTTCTTTCTATTTCCAGTTATACGAGATCGACGACAACCCCAAGAGGAAGGAGTTTCTCGACGAACTGTTCCGGTTCATGCAAAATCGAGGTAAGTTTTTCCGAAACAATTTGCAAATTTCTGTTGTTCCAGGGTTCCAGGGTTGCCCGAACACAGGGCTGAAACCGATCGCGTGAGGGAGGGCCTCCGAAGCACGCTGGACTGGAGTATCGGAGTCGCAGTCACATACCTCCAATAGCCGGCATATCGATCTGTATCTGACGCTGTTATGAACCTGAGGTCTGCTGCGGGCGGTGCAGGGACAGAGATGGGGTGGGATGACACCGGGCGATCCGTACTGGCAGGCACGCGGAAAACAATGACAGGGATTGGTCCGAGGTGGGATCAGATGGTACCAGGAGCGTGCGGTACGGAGAGCCGGGCGGTACAGGGCCACCGAGATGAGAGAAAGGAGACTGAAATGACACCATCCAACAACGTAACAGAAAGACCATGACCATCATCAGCCGATGTGACAATACTCCTTCCCCTAGCCACCGCGTCGGCCCCGGTGCCGGATAGCCGTACCGCGGCACGTGACGCGTGACGGGCGTGACGTTCGGCGGCGTCACGGCTGCAGCGGCGGCGCGTTATCGCCCTGACCCCATTCCAGGTCACCGAGTAACCCGTCGACAAGGGATCGCGTCGCTCGCCGAGCGCGTGTGATCAGTTAGCATGTCGGCCGGGGAATGCCTTGCCCGCCAGCCGTGTCGTCTCCCAGCCTCGGGCGCTGAGTGAATAGGCAATGCCCTGGGAAACGGGAGTTTCCTTTGTCTCAAGGCATGGGTTATGGTGTTTGTGGGCAGTCGATTGTAACCAGAAGCTTCCATCTGATCTGTCATGCTTGGGTTGGATCTGGAGGACAGTTCTCGAGAGTGATATTTGGCAGTAGGCGGACAACGTCTTTTCCCTTTTCATTCCGTTTGATTGAACCTCGGTAATCCGGGTGGTGGCGGCGCCGGATCCGATTATTTCGGGAGGGGTCGCAATGTGTCCACAATGCGGCGCAGATAGGGGGACGGACAGGGTCGGATTGGGTTTCGTCGCGGGGCGCCAGTCCTATAAACAGCCGCGATCCGTGAGAACAGCCGACTGATAGGAATCAGACTGCGCCCCTGACACGGCGACCGGCGAGACAGGACGCAGCGAGTCACGTCTCCACGAGCTGAACCCTCACTCCATCCAGCCAAGCCAAAGCTGCTAGCGGCACAGTTCGTTTTCGTCATCCTGTCGTTACCATTGTCAGATGTGATAACGCTATAACAATAATATAATAATATAATAATAACGGGTGTCTACTATTTTTAGGCACAAAGATTTGATATTTCTCAAATATGTTGAAAATTGTTGGAGTTCGTGCACATTTTGCACATGGAAAGCCCAATCAATTGTGCATGCACCATGAAGAAATAATGTAATTTCCTGAAATATTCCATTGTCAGGAATAATTTAACCAAAACGCGATCCCGTGCAGTTGTGGCCAATTTTGCAGAAAATTCACCATCCTTAGCAAAAGCCATCTCAGGCCCAAGCTTGATATATCCTATAAGCTTGAGTTTCAAGAAGAACTGCCTGCCACATCTTGAAGAACCTTGAGACTCCGGGAAACGCTGCGCATGCCGACAAAGGAAAAAGCGACCCGAAAGTGGCCAAGATGGGGCTGAGAAAATGTGCCTTCTTTTGAAGACTGCAAAGGGACGAGTTGGGGCATTACTGCGCGCTCTGGCCTCGTGGTTCGGTGTTATCTTTCAGTATGTTGTGAAAATCCTCAAAGAGAACAAGATGGAGTATAAAAAGGGAACGGTGGTAGCCCTGACCACGCTTGGGGAACAAAAGAAGCCGAATATCCGTCTACGACGGCCCTTCCGTCGTCAATTTTCACCGGACATGAATCTGGACGTCGTCATGGACGACGAATATATTTCCTGTTGTCAGCAACTGACGTGCTGGCTATTGCTGGCTACTACGTTGTCCCTGGTGGAGATGTACGGGTACCCAACAGAGTACGATTCTGACTTGTAGGAAACTTTCCTAAGGAACTGCTGGTTTTTGTGGCCATCTCCTCAAAGGAGGCGTCGCGACCGGTTATCTGCCCCAGCCGGACGAAATTGGTGGAGACTCCTACCACCAGGGATGCCTTCAGAAGAGCCTTTTCCCGTCCATCGAGTAACACTACCCTCGAGGT
>JARFNZ010133891.1:0-10613 GCA_031763405.1 Balanus nubilus
GGGGGGGGGGGTTTAACCCCCCCCCCCCCCCCCAGCAAGTCGAAGGTGGCGAAATACCCCAGCAACTGCCGGGTTAACCAGCCTTGTCACACCTTTCAGGTAACCTTAAAGAACTTTAAATAGATTATCAGTACCAAGGCATATAATGTACCTTGTCTGTCGCATATGCCTGTCGTATACAAATTATACATATTTAGACACACCCATACATGATAGTATCTATATTTTACACCATTGTACCATATTTTTTTAGAATCATATTTCGTTTATTTATATGTAATGTCAAGATTTAAGTAAAAACTTTACCATCACCAATGAAAATAGTTTGTGACTGGTATACATTGTATAAATTGTGCATTGGCATACATTGTATAAATTGTGCATTGGCATACATTGTATGTCGTAATTCTTGTATGTTGACTCAGCAGGCCTTAACTTTTTATTCAATGCAGGACTTCACTCTGATTATGTTTCAATTTGTGTAGCTTTGGGTCCCTGCATATTACCTTATATCAACAATCCAGAACAGTAGACTTAAAAGGCTTCAATATTGGCGTCAGGGTGGAATCAGAATCAGATGAGGGAAACGTTTTTGGAAATGATTCAATTAAAACCAAATAATGTTTGCATTATTTGTTTGTTTTCGTTTTCGTTAAAGACACAATCATCATGAGATGAGGATTTTTTGGAGTAGCCTTGCTTCTTTCGGCTTGCAGAGCTGAACCAAAGCTGAGATGCGATATTTTCCAAATCAGATATATGAACATTGAACACCCTGAATTATTTGCACTTAACTTGGTTGTGATGTTAGACAATTTACGCCTATGGCAGTGATGTGACTAAAACCACTTGGGTCATGGCCTGACCTGAGACTAGGGTTAAACAAATTCAAAAAGGTGCTGAAAGAGTGTGGAATAAGTTGTTGCAGAAATGGAGGAGGTGCGGGACCATTTTTTGGCTATCTCTAAAATCTCAGGGGCTGTTATAACACCCCACCTCAGCAGGGCGCTGGTTAAAGAGACGTAAATATATTTTTCCCAATTCGAAAAGTTAGAGAGCCTGTTCCTCCCATCCCAACAGTCCAGTCTGTTTTTCGATGTTTGCTCTTAACCGTTTGCAATTTCCTTTTAAGATTGCTTTTCCTCAAAAACCGTACCAAGTTAACCCACGAGGCGCTGGGGGGAGGGGGGGGGTCTATTCATATTCCCTCCTTTACTCTTCCTGCAATATCTCAGTAACGGCTGAAGATACCTACTTCAAACTTCGTATAGCGTCCAATGAATACCTAGGCCATATCTGTGTCAAAATTTGGTAGCCATAGCTGGCCAAATGACGTCACAGTGACGTCACCAAGTCCAGTCCATGGCTGGGATTCCAGCTTTCCGGACGTTCCCGCCGCCGCCCCTCCGTCCCCGTCTCTCACTACCTACACGCTGTTTTCACCGCTGCCTTCGCCGCTGCTCCCTATCAGTGACAGCGATGATTACGTGTACCGCCAGCTCCCCTGCCTACTGATAAGTCTCCCCAGCGACACCGGTAAAAGATAACAGCGGCGTCTACAAAGGCGCGGCGCGTGAGAATGTCAACTACCGTCTCCGTGTTGGGAAGAGTGGACGAGGTGTTCCCGCTTCAGTCAAGCGTAAACTGAGTGTGTATTGTCGTTATCAGCTTTATCTTATCTTCCCGCCCTCGACGCCCCTCAACTCATCACGTGATTTCTCGCCCGGTGTCCACTCAGATGCCAAGTCTGAAACGCTGATAATGCCCGCCCTGACTGGTGGTGTATAGTAGTCCACCTGACCGTCTGTTTTGTTTCGCCTTTCAAATGTCGTTCATATCTCGACAGTTGTAATAATCTAGAGAAAACCCCATTTCCCGATTTACTTATAATTCCGGCGAATAGTGTGCATACCACACATGGGACTCTGAAACTAAACATTGGCAAATCCCGGTCTATTACGTACCATAGTATTTGCTGGCTCACAACCGTTCGAATGATACCCATATCGGACTACTTCCTTGCAAAAAAATTGGGCGAGGTCAAGGTCAGGTCAGGTCAAGTAAGAACAGGAACTGATAAAATCACAAAATATCTACGCAATGGTATTTAATTGATTAAGACTATACACAATTTAATGGAAGACATGTTGCGTATTCACTAGCATCGACTGCTCTCGGCTGAGAAATAGTTTCGTTTGTGACGTCACTGTAACCGAACCTGACATGGGATTGACACTTTATTTTGTCAATATATGCTCTAGCTATTTAAAAAAGATGTGTGCAAAGTTTTATGTTTCTATCCCAACGCTTTGCGAAGATATTGCTGGAGTAACAAAGGGGTGCTCTGAATAGCACCCCCCCCCCCCCCCAGCGTCTGGCAGGTGGCGGGGAGGCCTAGCGGCTGCCGGGTTAACTGACATACATAGGGCATACATGTTCAGTAGCAAAAGTGCCTCGGAACCTTAACCCGCGCCCCGCTGGGTGGGGGGGGGGACAAAATCTCCCCCTCCCGGATTTTCCCAATAACTTCTAAACGAGAGAGAGAATCTCCCCTGTATTCCCGTCACCAGCGAGAGTCGCGACTGACTCTCCAGCCACAAAAACACACGGGGAAGCCTCGGCGAACCTCCCCCAGACACTATTGGTCGTTAAACCATCGCCCTGATGGGGGTCTGCGCACCACCTAACTCCAAAACTAAGAAAGATAGAACGGCGCGGAAAAAGACAATCGAAAGCTCTTAACAATGCCATTCGAAATTACTTAGGTCATTTTTAGCTCAAGTCAATATTGAGGTCACCAGAGGTCGTCATAGGTCAAATTCACCGTTTTCGGGGTATTTATGCAGAAATCCCTCGATATCTCGAAAACTATGAGAGCTAGGAAGAAATTGATAAAGAAACAATCGATAGCTCCTGAAACGCTTCAGCGACGTTTTACCATCAGATTTGAGCTAAAGGCAATGGTTGAGGCTCCAGAGGTCATCAAAGTTCAAAATGTTGTTTTCATGGAGAATGTTTGTTCGCGAATAACTTGTTTACTTTTAAAGATAGATTATTTATTTTGACGCCATCGTGATTCTCTCATCAAAACGCATTGAAACGTTTATATTTTGACCTTAACAAATAAATGTCAAAATTTGACCTCAGGTCAAGGTCACGTGATGACCCAAGTGGGCCAAATTAGGTCATGTTGCATATGAGTCGATGCATCTTGGTCAGACGAACGCAATGGTGTCTTCTGCACGTTTCTATCTCTTCTCTATCAAGAGTTATTGGCAAAAAGCGAAAGTGAGCTAAGGTGACCTCAGATGACCTTTACAGGGGTCGCGAATCAAAATTTGCACTTGGGTCATCAATAATTGACAAAGATACCATGATCCTGAAGAAATTAGACTAATCCGATTCCTGTCTTTCAAATAGGGAGCATTTCAATATTTCCTCATTGACTTATAATGAAGAATTGACCTGATTGACCTGACCAAATTGACCTGACCTCAGGTCACCGATTTTAAACATCCGAAATTTACGAATTGTAGGCATCCATACACGTATAAAATCCTCCAAGTTTCAAATCGTTCGGACACAAACTGTTGGCTGGGCACGATCGCGAACATTTTTAGAAGTAAGGTCATTTAACGCGACTTGTGACCTGACCTTGGGCTAAGATTTTAGGAAAATATGCGGAATTGTTCAAATAGCTATGCCAAATTTGGCGGCGCTACGTGCCGCCGTTTTTACACTGGACGCGAAAAACCCGAGGGGGGGTCATTTTGACCCCCACCGGGGCGCGGGTTAACCCGCCATTTTGACTGGGGTGGGGAAAAAGTAACCCACCTGACGAATCTTCGCGATAACTCGAAAACCAACAAAGCTAACGACCTGACACTTTCAGAGTAGCTTCTCATGCATCAATTCTACATCGGCTGTAGAAAAATAGCCGAATCCCATGGAAATGTTTTGAGTTATACCCGTTTTAGTGACGTCACTACACGCCACTTTCGGTCGAAAAGTGATATTTGAAAAATTGCCAAAAATACAGTTTTGAAGCAAAATGCAAATAAAAATACCAAAGTACGTGGAATTACAAGTTCTACAAAATGGCTATCTAAGATTTAAAAAAAAAAGTTTTTGACCCCCACAATGTAAGAAAAAACGATTTTGGGGGGAAAAATGATCCAAAAACCGAAACATTTAGACATTAAAAAAGCCCGATTGTATGTTGAACCATTGTGAATACCAAAACCAAATTTCAAAGCGATATCTTTTTTGATGGAGTGACGGCACCAAAATTGCGAAAGTGTATGACGCCACTTTTCTGGCCCTTCTAGACAAGATTCAGAAATATATATAACACCATTGCATTTCTGAGACAAAGTGGATTCAGAAACATGCCTTTTTTGTATACATTGATCAATTTAAAATTTGACCTTGTGTGACCTGACCTTGACCCGATCTTGAGGTCAAATCGCAAAAGAAAACCGTCACCATCATACTCCACGTCTAACATAACCCATAAAACAGGTGTCGCACGCCTCTCATTTCACTTTTTTATCTAGTGACCTTTTGTGACCTGCCTTGACCTTGACCTTGACTTAGTGTGAGAACTTTACTCATACAGTACCTTCACCTGACATTTGACAGGACTTCGGAGCAGTTTGAGCCAGGCACTACTGATTTTGCGGTCTCCCGGGCCCGTACCCTAAAAACACCCGATTTTGACCTTTGACCTAACCTTGACCTGACACGTGACCTCGATTCGGAAATTTCAAGGGTCCATTAGATGCATCTCGTTGAGAGTTTGGAACGCCGTGTCGCGCGTCTCGCTGCGACCATTGGTTCGGGAGATAATCTGGTGGGACACTTTTTGCCCCACCCCAGTCAATGGTGTTCGGCTGAGACCCCAGTCAATGGCGGGTTAAAGATATAGACTTTATATATGACGTAAGTATTTCTATAGTCCTCGTCACGATCTATCTAACGCCGTTTGCCGCTTGTCCACGGTGTTTGCCGCGAACCCCCGGCACTGCGAGAGTTATGGGAGGTGTTCGCTATTTTGTCACATCAGTCATCCCCTCAAAACGCACGAGGTCATGGAGATGACGTGGTCAGCCATAAGGTATATTTTTAGCAGATCAACAACATAAATACGGCAGTTAAACAGCAGTTACCTTCTCACTTTCAGTCTTAGATTGCTCGCAAATAAAATAAATAAACCAATCAACTACGAAATGTCTGTAACAGCACACCATACCGGCCGATGAGCATCTTGAAGTAGCCCAGGGCATAAGTCAAAATGGAGCCACGCACTTGACTGTAGCCAGTCAGTGCGGAAGTCTCTCCTCCCGCCGGAAAACCCATTTCTTCTCAGATCCTGCTATTTTGCAAAATCCAATCCGTGAACTCTGGAAAGGAGATGACAGTGAGTATGAAAATTATTTTTGGTAACCTGACAAAACGCTTAGCATTTTGGACCGAACATTTATCAGTTGAGTTAGAACAAGGTTTCAACAATTGACCGGTGGATGTGACATCCCGAAGGTTAAAAATCATGCTGGCCATAAACCGGTTACCTCAATTGCATCTCCCTTCTCTCCACAAAGGAAGACCTACCCCCGTGTTCTGCACCGGAAAACTGAGGTCTGAGGAACGGAGAGCCTGACGTCGGGATCTCTCAGTCGGAGCCTGCTTACGTGGGGGGGGGGGGGGGGACGGACAAAACGAGGCCCGTGGGCGCCACATGTACAATGAAGATCAGGCCTAACATATGCTCACCTGACACACGAACAAAGACCCCTGGAAAGCCGGGCCGGGCGCAGGGCTGGGCTGAGAAGCTGACTAGTCCTGCAAGCGTGTAGACCCCAGCATTGTTCACCATCATCGGCCCTCCGCTGTCACCCTGCAGACAACGTCAGACACGCCAGTCAACAGGTAAGTGAACAAGTTAGTCAACAAGTAAACAGACACGTCAGCAAACAAGTAAATAGACAACTCCGTCGACAGCTTACATCGCAGGCTCTCGTCACCATCCTCCCTGCAGCGAACATAACAGGTGTGTCAAATGATGCTACATTAGCCATCAAAATGAAGTCACCAGTGAACATGCTAAGATGCATTAAATATGTCAAGTTAAAATGTTGTGACTCACGATACGCTAAAAACTTCCAGCTTTTCGCATTTAAGTCCATCCCCCTTGCGGACTACATTGCAGGCGCTCCGTCCTCCCAGCAGCTTACATTACAGGCACTCTGTCCTCCCTGCAGCTTACATTACAGGCGCTCCATTCTCCTTACAGCTTACATTACAGGCACTCCGTCCTCCCTGCAGCTTACATTACAGGCGCTCCATTCTCCTCACAGCTTACATTACAGGCACTCCGTCCTCCATGCGACTTACATTACAGGCACTCCGTCCTCCATGCGACTTAAATTAGGCACTCCGTCCTCCATGCGACTTAAATTAGGCACTCCGTCCTCCATGCGCCTTACATTACAGGCACTCTTGACTCTGTCCTCACTGCAGCTTACATTACAGGCACTCTGTCCTCCCTGTGGCCTTCCAGCGCAGAGCATCCTGCTGGTGATGTCCAAGGCGAGCTCGGTGCGGTAGACGAGGCCACAGAGTGCGTTGCTGACCACCGGCAGTCGGACCATGTTGACCCGGGCGCTGAGCGGGGCGTCGGTGCCGAGCTGACCCCATCCGGCCACCACAGCCGTCCGTTCGGCGAAACACGACTGGGGGTCGGCGCAGCGGACCTCTGGCAGGCAGATTGGCCGCACTCTGCCTCCGCCTCGCGGTCCGAGCATCAGCGGCCGCAGCGACTGCCTCAGTCTGCGGGCAGCGGCGCCGGTCAGAGACGGCAGGTCCCACTGACAGGCTGAGTCAGTGCTCAGACAGGGGCTGGTCCAGCTACCGTATACCTACTGACAGAGCACTTTTGGACTTTTAGAGCTATCGCATTGTTCACTTGAAGAATCCTGGTGAATTGGCTGAAAGGGCCCAGTGTTCTGTGCTAGTTAGTTCTGTATACTTACTGGACCAGGGCGATGTCACTGTCGAGGGTGAAGGGATTGTAGTTCGGGTGTACAATGATTCTGCTGGCCGTTTTCAGAGTCTCGGTGGGGTCATCCACCAACTGGTGCTTGCCAACAGAGATAATTAAATCATCGGGAGCGTAACTGAAAAAAACACATCCTAAGCATGAAGCGAAACATAACTTTGCTGTGTGAATAAAAACGATGGTGGATAGTGCAAAAAAAACTGATAATGCAAGAAATAAATATGCATGTAATCGAAGAACTTTGCGTTAGTTAGTGCTCAGAGGAAGCTGTCGATGGTTGGGGCACCACTAACTCGGAGACGCAGTGAGCCGCCGTCAAAACGAAGCGTTCGTTGATGATGTTGGCACCACAGAAGAAACTCCTCGTCACTCTCGTTTCCAATGCCGCCTGTGACAGAAAACACGGATCAACGGCGAATTCGTGGCAGAACGCTGGCAGTGCATCCGACATTGGACGGTCTCGGCGGGTTGAGCTAGGGCCATGTCCACGCAGGCTTATGGGCAGAATATAACTTCACTTTTCACTTGAATAAAACTTCACTTTTTTATTGGCGCCTGAAACAAGGATGCCAACCGAAAGCCGACCAATACTGGGTTGGTCCCTGACCGACCTGAAGCTTGGGCTGACTAAGCCTTGGGCTGGGGCTGGCCCTATTTGAAACTTAGACTGACCCTAATTGGAGCTCGGGCTGGACCACGTTGAAGCTTGAGTTGGGCCTATCTTAAGTTCGGCTGGTTAACCCTATAATTTTGTATTGCCCGTCCAGAGCTTCAGGTTGGGCAAGCACAGTCCAGAGCCAGGTTGTGCCAAATTTTCAAACATTTAACACTTGGGTCAAACTTGGGATGTAGTGACGACTAAAAGTCGATATATCTCAAATGTTTACCGACGAGACTGCTTTATTCTTCCCATTGGAACGCACACACGCATACATACATACATGCATACAAACATACATACATACATACATACATACATACAAACATACATATTCACGAAGGCCCTCAAATATAGTGAGTTTGAGATGTGTTGTGTACAGTGCCACTGACCAGCCAGGGAAAGGCGTGTGGTCGAGCCGGCGTTCCGCCCACCGTCAGACCCCCGGCCAGGGCGGCCCGGCCGCAGAGCGCACTGTTGGTGTCGATCCTCCGGGTGTTGGTCACGTTGTCCAGGGTCGCCACCGAGCAGCGCAGCCGGCCGGCTCCACTGGCGTCCGAACGGAACTCAACCTGACGGTCAGACGGCGTAGGCGATCGTAACGGCGAGCGAGGATTGTAATGAACTGGGAAATGGTCGCAACGACGGCACGAGGAGATGCTAGCAACGAGCGGGAACGATCGTAACAGACGAGAGAAGTCCTTACAACGAGGTTGGGAGACTAACAAGAGACAAGGCCGTAACGCTCGACAGCGATCGTAACGATAGTTGAGAGGATAAACGGTCACAGCAGCGGGAAGAGCATATCGTGACGAGATTTATGCAGTTACCAGTACGCGCAAACAAAATATTAAAAGATTAATGATAAGTACCTACCCGATATGGAATCTCTACTGAGACCATTGTGACCCAAAACATGAACATACTTATACCTGTGCGATGGGCTATTAGATATTACATTTACATAAGCACAGCACAAGCCCATTGTGATTAATGCATGTCATCACATCGCGTGCCTCCACGAAGTGTATGTATATATAGCTCGTGTCTAGTCCTCTATACCTACATGCGCTGATTATGCGATGACGCAAGAATTAGGGGAAATTCGTGTATTATCGGACGGGTAAATTTAAACACATGTAACATCCATTTTAGTGGATGGATCTGCAATGTTAATGCTTGAAATGGAAAGTCCAACAGCCTTTGTTTCTGCATGATTGCGATAGGTTTCGATGTTGTAACTAGATACAGTGAGCATTAAAAAAAAGTCACTTGCGCATTATCGGACATCAGCAGTGAATTCTGGACGGGTGCCCATTTTCTAAATATTTTATCTAATGAACTTGTATTTAGGTTTTATTTTTGTTATTAAGTTCGGCAAGTTAAGGGAAAGACGTAAAAAATGTCTTAGACTGTTCTCTTTTTGTTGTATTCAGCGGTTAGCCACCCCTTGTTCATCTCTCACACTTCCCACCCACCGACATGTTAAACATGGAGTATCCGATATTACAAAAAATACATGACTTGCAAAAACATGTGCAGCAAACCATGACAGTTACGATCTAGACAAACAGTGGAAACATAAATAAGATCAGCAATGTGAACTAAAACGAAAAATACACGAGTCTCATGTAGAAGTCGTGAACCTAAGGAGCAACAGCTTGCCAAGCAGCACAATTTTGTAAGCGAAAATGTCGAATTTGAGAAGAAACTTGTTGAAGCTACGCACTGCATAGTCCATCAGATCCATCAGATGCGATTAAAAAGTACCAAAATATTAATTTGATGCCAAGTGATTTTAAAATTGCATGCTTTGATGGATATCAAGGTGTCGGTTGTTAAGGAAATGGGGTGTCCGATATTATCTACTGTCCGATATTGCCCAAAGTTCCCCTACGTCAGCTCCGAGGCTACCTCCGCCCCCTAGACATTCGGTGTATGATTTCGCTTGCTTATGCATTGCTAGAAGATGTAAAACAAACTTTCCTCAGTGAATGTTCCTTCGATTTTCATTTCCTCTTTCATTGGAAAATGTGTCAATTGGGCGACGACTTCAGACCGTTTAGAGCGCTTTTGCCGCTGCTCCCCCCCCCCCCCCCTCCTTGGAGCCGCTGGCAGCTAGAGGACATAACCACGGATGTACCCAATCCGTGAGATAAGTTACCTAACACTGCACTTTGTGAAATACTCCCCACCCCCTCCACCCCTTCAAATTTTCCTTAAAAAAAAACAAGGCGCCAACGATTCACCAAGGCGAGAGGAGGCAAGACATGCAAAACATTATCAAGGGGGAGCAGGGTTTCCTCAAGATGGGATCAATTTTGCACTGCCCCGCCCCCAAACACACATACTTTTCGTGACGTTCCTACGTACACATGCATATTAGTTCCTATTCAGCATGAGAGGATTTACAGACCAAATAAAGGTGCTAAAAGTGATATTCGACTGCCGTCACTTATCAGAGTTGAATATCCCATTATGAAGCAGGGATGATTTTTAACCCTATTACTTGCAGGCGGCCAGAAGCACGTTAACTTGCAGGGGGGGGGGGGGGCCTCTCGAGATATACCCAAACGATTTAGATAAAAAAAACACCATTCGATGCGCCACCATGAAAACTTCCTATTCAATCAAAAAAACACTCTGGACAAAAAGGGGGTTTGGGGGTAAAAATCGCACATTTTTAGGTATGTTTTGGCCTACGAAAACATGATACTGAAAGAATGGGACTGATCTGATGGTTTCCTCTGAAAAGGAAGGATTTGAATTTGTCCCCATTGACCAATGGGGGGGGGGGGGGGGGTCACGAAATTAACCTGATATTAGGTAATTGATATAAACAATCCGAGATTTTTGTTTTTGTAAAGTTAACCTTATTTAATCCTGAAATTTTTAAAC
>JARFNZ010133924.1:0-11019 GCA_031763405.1 Balanus nubilus
GTCTGCGCAAGTAATGTATCATTTATCGACTACTGTTTCTGCATGTAAATGACGAATACCACAAATGACGTCATATGGATTCAACATTTAGTAATTTAATTAGTCAGGTTGATAACAGATGCTTGAAGCGCAGAAGTAACGACTAACTACCTCATTCTTTCATTATAGAAGTCGAAATCGAACAAAGCATACCTGTAAGTTCATCAGGGGTATATGCGAACTCGCGTTGAGCGCATGGTCGTTTGGCCTGGGAGGGTAATGTGACGTCATGCAAGACAATGTGACGTTAAGCCAATCAGCGGGCCAGCCGGCCTACTGCCACTTTCGCCTATTGTAAAATTGTCGGAGCAGACCCCGCTGAGCCAGACGATTCTTCTTTAACTGAAAAGTATTTCTCATTTGATTTTTTTTCCAGAGAAAATGTGTCACATGCACAAATATAAATATGGTTCATCCATGAACATGACTTTCAATTTAGATCCGGTACTCACTGAGCGAAAAGTAAACGTAACGTAAAGCAAACGTTAACACTTATTTGCCTTATTTTGTTGTAACTACACCGTAATAAGCAAATTTCCTCTTGTTACCATCCCTTCAACGTTGTTTGGATATCTGTTTGTGGCTTGCATGTATTTGCGGCTGTTTGCGGCCTGTTTAATTTTGCAAACCTTACGTTTTGGCTACGATTGCTCTACGTCTCGCTTACTTCTCGGGTAGTGAGTACCAGGCCTTATTCGTGAAGTAAATTGAAACCGCTAGAAACGAAGAGTGCATGACGCGACGCTGGAAATATGATGCGGAATCGGGAAACGCCGTTCAGAAGCTGCCGTTCACAGCTGCCGCTTCCCGGAGGCAGCGAGTCCCATAAGAGATATGGAAATTTGGTGGATAAGGCAGGTCTATGTAGAACTGTGTTTTGCGAACTTTTGCATGACCTTACGCCAATGTCTTCAAGGTCATATGAAGACAAATTATAGAGGACAACTCATATGAGGACAAATTAGTCATTTAAGACTTTGCTTAAAAAAACGGATTACCTCAACAAGTATTATAGCAAAGGAGAAAGTCAAAAAGCAGTAGAAATCTCTGAACACTATCTTACTCCAAAATGACGTCAGATTTTCGCTCAGGTCAAACCCCTAATGTATCAAAAGGCTGTTTGGTTTAGCAAACATATTTTCATGAATAGATTTTGCCCAAGAAAGATGGGGCAATAATTTCGACACCATCATCGGCTTTCCTAGTTAGGCGTTCCAAACGCACAAACTTTGACCTGGTTTGGTTATTTTCACAATTTGACCTTAGTTCAATGTCAAGGTCAAGATCGAGATGGCCTAAATAAGTCAAACTACATATTGAGAGACGTGTCTTGACGAAAAAAACGCATTGGCACCGGTCATTCGTCTCTACCTTCATTCTGTCAATAAATATTGACAACACGTTCGTGACCTCGGTTTACCTTGGATAAACTTTTATCTCACTGACAACGAATTGCACCTAGGTCATCAAAAAATGTCCGATGATGACATGATCCTGAGCGAATTTGACTAATCTGATACTCATAGGAAGAATTTGATTTTTTTACCATTTTTGTACATATAGTGGGAGGTCACACACTTGACCTGACATCAAATCCCTAAATATAAAGATATCGGCTTACAATTTTGCATATACATTTACAAGTATCTTATCTCTGAGATATGTTTTGGTTTTGGCAATTTTTCTTTAAAATCTCAATTGTAGAAGACATTGAATAATAAAGATTGAAAACCGAAAATAACATTTAAGATACTCTAGATGGCCATTTGAAAGTGCATTCAATTGTTTACTCATATTGTTTTTAACATTCTACTTAAAGAATCAACTCTCCATGAGTTATCAACCATGTAACGACTTTGGGTCAAAAACGCCAGTGTTCACCATGGGGGGCCTACTCACCCACAGCCCACCCCAGCCGGACCCATAAGCACCAAGCCCAGCCCAGGTCATGCCGTATGCCAGATCAAACCCACAATATTGAGGCCAAGGCCTAGTCCAGCCCGCTAAGATTAAACAATAAGCAAACATTATCTTTGGGAAAAGTTGCAATTGTCCTACTTTCATTACTTTAAAAACGAAGCAACCATGCAATCCTCCGAAAAACGCCAAAACATCTCCTAAAAAAAACGGTCCCAGACTTTGACTCATCTATGATGCGTGATTTATATTATTCTAAATAAATTCAATAAATTCTATGTCTTTTATAAATTCTAAATGCGCAATGAAACGTTAGGAATAGTCACCAAGATTGGCGATCCTAGGTTGATTATTAAATGTACAGCACACGAAAAACCTCCGACCTCCGTGGGGTGAGGGTGGACGATTCAGTCCCCCGTGACAATTACAGGGTTAATTCTCAACACCATCCTTATATGCCATTCCTAATCCGGTGCCCGATATACCTACTTCTAAATCGAAATTCCTACCAACTACATACTAGAAAATGCCTACTTCTAAATTAGGCAAACAGCGGGCAGCACATTTCTTTATAGCACGTAAAATAATACCCAAAACGGCGATGTGATTCATGTCAGCTGCGCTGCTATTCTTAGGCTCGGAAACATTGAACTTTTCTGCTTCCATTCCATTCTTGCAGTTCATGTTCCATGAATACAGAAATCCCCAGTTGAGTTTGTTTTCGCCAATCTCGTCTACAAACTACCCCCAGAGGAATGAGGATAGTACCATCCTCTCAGTATGCATTGCTTCTAGTCTGTGCTTGTAGTTCCACGAAGACGAGCAGCGCCAGAGGGAGCTTAGAGTGCTCTTTCGTCTCTTTCCGAGATCTCATCGAAGTTATATTCCGCGTCCGTTGTAGCATACAGCGAAGTCGATATGGTGCACATCTTGGGTCGGTAACCATGCGATTGCTAAGGTCACAACACAGTTGGCAACACAGACACCAATCAGTGTTGAGGAAATATCAATTTATAGATCCATCTGCGTGAGTAAAACAGGATACATTAAAGTCTCTAAAAACCTGTATAAATTGCATAGCAGTAGGGGGCAGTCAAATCAATTCAAGGTTTCGCAACAATTAACAAGGCAGCTGTTGAGAACTCACAAATTAATTCAGCTAAAAAACGATATAAAGAGAAGCAGAAACACATCAAATATTCACCAAACATCCTACGTACAATGCTTAGGTACCCATGAATATGTCATTTTCTATTATGAGCAAGAAAAAAAACGAAATATTCCCAGCTTACGTCTTTGCACTGCTCCTGCCAGTCTCAGTCACCCGAGTTTGTTGTCGAAGAGCATCAGTGCCGGCGCGGCGGCGGCTGAGTCCACGCAGCAGTAGCGGTGTCAGCGCGGCGGCGGCGTGTGTCAGCACGGCCTGACGTGTGTCGAGTGACCCGCTGTGCCCCGGCTGCCCCGCCCTGGCCACCTGGTGACCTCTCTCCTCCCCCGTCTGTCGCCAGGTACCGGCACACACGAGACACGGGTCACTTGGCACACGCTCAGCGACCGGCCGCCATGCTGCCGCGCGACTCCTGACCTCGGAGTTCCCCGACCCGACCTCGGACTACCTTGGACCACATCGGACCACCTCAGAACACCACCTCGAACCACCTCGGAGCCCGCCAGCTCTGACCCGGAAGTCACGACGACGAGAACCACCTCAGAAAACCACCAAGAAGCGACTCGCGAGCAACGACCAAGAAGCCGCTGGAATTGCAGTCGAAAAACAATCAAGAAAGCATCCGGACAAAGTCGAGGAGTAACCAGTAAACGACCACTAAAGACGTAACGTCCCCAACCCGGAAAACCCCCGACATTCTTGTGACATTGTGGAGACACCGTCGCTGCTTCATCGTGACGTCACAGGTTTTCGAGCGCCCTCGAGAGCCGGAGGTCGAGAGACTCTGAAGCTCGTCTTATTGATTTAAAACCGGCGGCCGACAAGCCCCGGAGTGAAGGGCTCTTGAGCACGTCGCGAGTCTCTGGAGAGCACGCTCAGACAAACTGCAGGACGGACTCGCCGCGCGCGACGCGTGCGGTATCTCGACGCTTCGCTCTATCATCTCTAAGCATCGCCCCGCATTCTGTGTCTCCATCTCAGCCGCGTTCGTGCGTTTGTGTATGTGTGTGAGTGTGTTTGTGCTGACGGAAGGCCAACTCTAACGTCGCCACCATGCCGAGGATTCCCGTCGTCGGCATCGATGCCGCGGAGATCGTTCACTGGTGCAACGCCAAGCTGGACCAGATCGATGCGCGCCTTCAGGACGGCCACGCGCAGCGGAAGCTGGTCCTGGTCATCGTCAGCATCGCGCTCCTGCTGGACAACATGCTTTACATGGTGATCGTGCCGATCATACCAGATTATCTCCGCAGAATCGGTATATGGGATACACACATCGAGGGCGGGCAAAAGGTGTACACGAACGTCTGGAAATCGAACAGCACGGGCAACTACTCAGTGAAGACGGTGACCAAGATTATCAACGGCGTCACGGTCTATGAGAACGAGGACGCTGCAATCGGCTTCCTGTTCGCCTCGAAAGCCATCATCCAGCTCATGGTGAACCCGTTCTCAGGAGCGCTGATCGACCGCATTGGCTACGACGTGCCGATGACTATTGGTCTTCTCATCATGTTCTTCAGTACGGCGGTCTTCGCCTGCGGCCGCAGCTACGGCGTGCTCTTCTTCGCGAGAAGTCTGCAGGGTGTCGGCTCGGCGTTTGCCGACACGTCAGGTCTTGCCATGATTGCCGATCGGTACACGGAGGAGTCGGAACGCACTCGTGCGCTCGGCATCGCCCTAGCCTTCATCAGCTTCGGATGCCTCGTCGCGCCGCCGTTCGGAGGACTGCTGTACGAGTTCTGCGGGAAGGAGCTGCCTTTCCTCCTGCTGGCGCTCGTGTCGTTCGCCGATGCGGTCATGCTGCGACTCGTCATGCGGCCGATAAAAAAGCAGCAAGTGGCGGCCGGGTACACGATGCCGCAGGGCACGCCGATCTGGCGCCTCTTCGCCGACCCGTACATCGCACTCTGTGCCGGGGCGCTGATGATGTCGAACGTCTCGCTGGCGTTCCTCGAGCCGACCATCAGCGTGTGGATGATGGACCACATGAAGGACGTCCAAGAGTGGCAGCTAGGAATGATCTGGTTGCCTGCGTTCTTCCCACACGTCGCTGGCGTCGTGCTGACCGTGAAGATGGCGGCGACCTATCCTCAATACCAGTGGGCGCTGGCTGCAGGAGGGCTCGCGCTGGAGGGAGTCAGCTGCCTCTTCATCCCCTTCGCGACCAACTACTGGGTGATGATGCTGCCCATCTGCACCATCTGCTTCGGTATCGCGCTGATCGACACTGCGCTGCTGCCGATGCTGGGTCTCCTGGTTGACACGCGTCACGTCAGTGTGTACGGCAGCATCTACGCCATCGCCGACATCTCCTACAGCATGGCATACGCCTTCGGGCCGATCATCGCCGGAAACCTGGTCAACTCAGTCGGCTTCACGGGGCTCAACATCGGCATCGCGGTGTCGAACGTCATCTACGCGCCGCTGCTGTACATCCTCTGCTACTGGAACAAACAGCAGATGCAGCGTCAAGGTGAGACCGAGCAGATAAATATGGCCGACCACCCGAGCGAGTACAAGTCTTACTCTGCGCTGGAGGACGACGGCAGCGTGCCCGCCGAGAAGTACGCGCTGCAAGAGACGCAGCTAGATGGACAGTACCAGGCGGGCTACGATCAGAACGGCGGCTACGGCCAGAACGGCGGCTACGCCCAGCAGCCTCAGCCGTATCAGCAACCGCAGCAATACCAGCAGCCGCAGCAGTATCAGCAGCAGCCGCAGCAGTACCAACAGGATCAGTGCCAGCAGCCGCATCAGCAGCAGCAACAGCAGGTGCCAGCCAACGGGTACGCGCCCCAGCCTCCGGCGCGACCCCCAGCGCCAAGACAGGAGTCCATCAGCAACGCCAACGCCAATCCCTTCCGGCCCCCAGCATCCAACCCGTTCCGGTCCGAAGACGCGAATCCGTTCCGCGGCGGAGCGCCTCCCACCTAGTGGCGACCCCGCGAACTAGGACTTATCGAACTGTCGGGCAAGGTGTGAATGAGATGCGCGATGGGCGGGGTTCTTGTGTGGGTGCATATGTCGTGGTGCGCATTGTCGTAATGGTAACACGTTTCATGTTAAAGTGCTGGTGATGTTCGATTGTGTCTGTTTGCATTTGGCTTGTATGATGTGATGCCCCGCTGGCGGTCTCTAAAGTAGCTGAACTTCCGACGCCAGAGAAAATAACGCACAGTATATAATCACATACAACTGTAGCAGTTGCCGTGCTTTGAGCCCTTGGTTAATAACAACTACCAGCTTCTGCCTGCCTATCATCCCAATTCACCACGTGCGCTCCCACTCTCCTCCTGTCCTAGGGCAAACAATCTGGTAACAATATGGCAACCCCTCTTCCGGCTCTCTACCTGCTCTTGGCAGTGCTCAGCGGGGCTTGGAGGGGCCCGGTTAAGCCAAACTGCGTAATTGGGTGTTTGCTGGCCTAACGAGACCGGTATAATTGGACTCGCCTTTATTGGAGGTACACGAAGAGGCATGACACGTGCGCCGTCGCTAATGGCGATAACGAGTGGAGCAGGCGGCCGACGGGTCGGGAGGGTCGCAGAGGCTCACGTGGCTGCTCACCGCACGCTGAGCCAGTAATTGGGAGGCGGAAGGATTTTTTTTTTTACAAGGGTCACCAGACCGAACTGGATGTTGTTGAAAGTTGCTTGCAGCGATGACTAGGCGAATTCGATTAATTCTGTTAAATTGACCGAAGTTACGTTTTAATTTTCCGAAAAAATTATGCCTCTGTATTCACTTCAGTAACGGTAACAATGCAATGTCAACTTTGTTAAGTAAAGCCGAGCTGCATTGCGCTAAAAGCGAGGTGACTAATTAGCCCTTTCTTTATTATAGGTATAAACTAACATCCCAAAGTCACCGACATACCTCATCACCTGTGGCCTGGCCTGCCTGGTGGCCTGACGGCTTTCCGCCCTTTCCGGCAGCCTTTCTCACCCGTTCCGGCAGCCTTTCTCACCCGTTCCGGCAGCCGTGTGCCGTGCCATTGTTCGTTTTGCGGCGCCTTTATCTCGCTGCATCGATCATCTGCTGCTCCTCCGCCGGCCAACCCCGGCCCGACGGTCCCAGGTGGCCTCCGCCACTCAGCACGTCACTTTCCATCAACGGCGACCGCCCCGCGCGAGCCCACACGCGCGCCAGTTGTGACGCACTGTCGACAATCTCTGGTGCACTACGAGTCACGGTTGTGGTTTGTGAGCCGAGTGTTGATGCTCGATGTGATTTCGGTGGTTACAGCAGTTAACTGTTGAAAAACGGGAGCAGTTTCGAGAAGCTGGACGAACCTCGAATCACGCGCACGCACGTGCAGGAAATTTTCGAAAATTATGTAGTACATCTGAATAAATTCTTCCTCGAGCCATGATACTAATCCTCTAAAGTGTACCCCCAGACGACATTGATAAAAGTCGCCGTTCATTCAAGACGCACGAGGAATTGAACAGGAACCAGCAACAATTCAAAAATACCCCCTACCGATCTGAATGTACCACGAGAGATTGCCAGGAACGGATGGTGCTGCATACTGGCCTCACTAGAATTACTCGATTCCCCCTTCGTGGCTCAGAACGAAAGGTTTGCGAGCGAGTAGCCGGGATGTCTTACCTAGTAGATATAATGGATTAATGGGAGGCCGTCTAGAGATTCAACGAGCAATAAGCGGCGCACATAAGCGTTCACCTCTCTGTGACACCGCATCAATTGCAGTCGGCATCGTCGTCACTTGGTCATATGTGACGTCACTTGATTCATATATGACGTCACAGGACGTCAATGACGCCATGTATATGACGTCATTTGAACTGTAGATATAATGCATGCGTGCTTTGCGAACGAGTTCTTTGCTCGGTTGGCTGTTAAATTACCACAAAGTGTAATTTGCAAATAGGCAGAGCAGAATAAGACTGGTATTGAGCGTGGGTGACAAAATATATTTTGTACACACTTGTTCGGCAATTTTAAGTTAATGATGGACTACGCACCTTGAGATAAAATTTAACATTTGATCTTAACACTTCTGATATCTTCCCTATGATATGGTGCTCGGATTCTTGTTATCAATATATCACAAAATTGATTCTAAGGCCTGATTTCACTATGTGTGTATGCTTATTACAAGGTTCGTGGTAAATAAAGATTATCAAATATTACTGCTTAATATGGTAATTTATGTATTTACAAGAAAAACGTCGGTTTTAAACAAGCTGCATGATCTGATATGTTGACCGAATACTGACCAAATACGTTTGTCAATGATATTATTTGACATATTAATATGTCATCAGTTATAATACAGAATATGCTTGTGCGAAGGTTCTAGGACCAATCTAGTACTTAACCATACCAGTGGTATGACTGAGAAAAGCAAGTGTGATTAAGTTGAGTGACGTAGGAGCCGTGCATGCTTCAGCACATATGGTGATGTAGTACCGTTATAAATCATCATGAGTCGCGATGTTCGGTGTACAGATTACCGCTGTTATCCGTTGCGATTCTGAGGGCATATCCCGTCAGTGATACCATGTCAATTTTGTGCAATTGTACGATGCTCCAAATGTGTCGATGTAATATCATGTGATGACCACATTTTTGCACACACTTGGTGAAGTTTTGAAGCCAAAGAAATTGATAACCACAATTTAAATATGCCTTTTCGACAGAAAGGTGTACAATTAATTTCAACAGCTCCTTGGAGGTTTCGCTGGAATTTTGAATCGAAAGGAATTGTATAGTGTTACTGTTCTTCTGGGCTTATCCCAAAATTTCGTCAAGTTTGTGCATTGCGTAGTCTCACAGACATATCAAGAATGATACATATCAATGTAATTGTACATAGAGCGACGGTCTCACAACGCTGGCTAACGTGGATGATGACAGCATGTGATATGGATGATAGTTGATATTATTTCACCCGTATAGCTGTGAGTGTTTCTCAATACTTTCTATGGGTAAAGCAAATTTTACATGTTTCACTTTAAGATGCGTTTTAATTACACAATTCTTATGGACGTTGCTTGTGCAATATTTGTAATCAAGTGCAATATTCACATATCCCTCTAGCACAGGCAAAGTCAAAGAAAAGAAACATATCAGTGTGACATATCTGTTTCACAATTCAATATCATGGATATGTTTAATCCATGATATCAAATTTATTTCTTCCTCTTTGTTTCTTACAGGTACCAAGGTCATGTCATGCACACACCGTTATGAAATATGTTCTGTAGACATATTTGTATGTTGTATTAGTAATGCATTCACCCATAACAATGTCTGTTGTAAAAAAGGTGTATGTGGGTAGACGCTAGCAGACACCTCCGACAGCCGTTCTGTCGCAGTGGTGCTGTTGCTGCAATATCACGAGCTCTGTCGCGTACGTCTCCTCTCAGCAACAAGCTATGCCGCTGCTTGTTGTAACTCGCACGTGCAAACCGCACAAATCCAGATGGTGTGTTTGACAGTGGTGATCGTGTATGGCCAAGCTATTGTGCAAATGATAGTGTAGCGCGCTTGGGCTTCAGGGGAAAGCGGGAGGGAGAGAGGGAGAGCTGCATCGGGTGGATGGAGAGAGAACATGAAAACTGGAGTGATAGTAAAGAGTGACAGGCAGAGAGAAACCGCGACAGAAACTGCTTTATTTGAATGACGCTATATAGTGACGTTGCTTGGTGGTCGCATATCTGTTGATAACAATCTGTGTATCTAATGCAGTACATATGACGAGTGTCCATAAAGTGGCGTAGGGTCTTCATTGTCTCTGAGACGGGTGAGTGGACAGTGAGGTGGTCTATGTAGGTGTGATGAGAACGGCAGAGAGCCACGTTGTCGGCGATCCGTCTCCTGTCCGTAGCGTAGAAGTATCTGTCGCGCCGCGTGAACTGATGTTTATCGTTTGGAGTGAGGAGTAAGATGAATTCTGTGATTTCGGTTGGGTTTCGTGGCGACGTGTCCCGTTGGTTAGTAAATACAGTGTCTTAATGGAAAATATGTCTGTCTACGTGTTGCACATACGATGGACAGAATGAATGAACAGCAGAATGTGATTGATCGAAGATGCAAACATCGTCCAGAACTCACCAGACGCAAGTCTCCGTGCTCAAGAGCACCTTTTTACAGATGTCTGCTTTTGGGTAGCTGTAGTCAACGATATTAAATTATCTAAAATACAATAATATAAATGTACAATCAAAGAAAATCATATACATTTTTCTAAAATAAAATAAGGGAAATAAAAGTTGAAAAAAGCACAAATATTTTGTCATTTGCGCTGCAATCGCCAATGGATGGTTCTGACACCGCGCTTAGGAAGGGGCGCTTATCACCGCGCTTATCTTTATGCCGGTCCAACCATGACGTTTCTCAGATACAAACTTACAATGATGTTCAGATTCCAGCTTTATTTAAAAACAGAATTAGATGAAATGTTCGTAGAACGCAATATTTATCAAACTATAATGTCTACATTTAGATATAATAAGAGCTGACATTTTCAAAAACGTAATATTTCCTTTAAAGGGATATAATCACTAAAAACTAAAAATTGATATGTGATAGAGCTAGTTTCTCCCGCGCCGTGCAGGTGCTCGGCGCCATCCGCCTCGTGCCGGGGGAGGGGGAGGGCGTTTCGACGCCCCCCCCCCTCTTACTCGACTTCTGAAAAACGTAGAGCAAAGCGGCAAACGGCGTTCGAAAGCTCGTCAAAAATCATTTAAAGATTACTTCGATCATTTTTTTTCGCTCAGGTCAATATTGAAGTCACCAGAGGTCATCGAAGTTCAAAATTTCTAAAATATTAACTTTTTGTGAATTCCCGGCAGTATCTCGGACACTATGCTAGCTAGGAAGAAGAATACAAATATCTTAGAAAGCTATTGCAACGCTCTTTC
>JARFNZ010133946.1:0-11017 GCA_031763405.1 Balanus nubilus
ACACACACACACACACACACACACACACACACACACACACACACACACACACACACACACACACACATACACACAGATAAAAAAGTGAAAAGTCACTGTTAACTGTTAATCCGCGCCTTTCTAGGGATTTCCATTACTGCTATTTTTACTTGGGGGGGGGGGCTATTTTTTGCCTCCCCCTCCGATCTCCGAAACCACGGGTCAGATTAAAAAATCAAACGGTATTCGATAGCCCTGGAAAATTCATTCGAGCAAAATCAATGTTGTTGACCTGGGGGTCACCGATGACGTCACAGTTCAGGTAAATGTCAAATTGTTGACCGTTTTCGGTTGGTGAGATTGCCGCGCGAAATAACGACGCGTAAGCAGCCAATAAATCGGCATGAACCGTACCTCTGACACTTCCAAGTACCATTGCCTTTGCCTACCATTGCCTGACACTTCCAAGCCTTTGGTGTTCATGGGCCAGGTCAAGGTCATCTGAGGTCACGAGGTCTAAAAGGTCAAACTGCTGGTTTTGGTCATTGGGAGCTGTAATACATGTTTTTAGGTCATTTTTCTCCAACAAACGCCAACAAATGACACAAGAACATCTTTTTTCATCAAAATCAGAGAAAAATGAAAGCCAAAGTTAATTGTAATTTGTAGGAATGTCGTGAGAAGTAGCCGTTTTTGGCTTTTGAAAGGTCCTCGAAAGGTCATTCCTTAAGTTATCGACTTCAAATTTGGTACACATATCCACCTATGTGGTCTGTTGAATATATGCTCCGGTGTTTGAAAAGCTTCGAAGTTGTTTTGTGAAAATTTAACAAAAAATCGTTATTTTGAATTTGAATTTGTCAATTTCTCGAATTCTTCAAAAATCAAAATAACGGGACAGCAGTTTGATAGTTTGATATATTCTGAGTCTTTTGGCAGCAAACAATTGACTTAACAAATTAATGTCAAAAATGATGACAAATTGATTGATGACAAAATGACAATTGACAAATTTAGTACGTGACATATTCACCGAGGAGCTGGCCTGTATCACACTATCACATCTATTCGCTTTTTTACGTTCTAGAATTTTCGAAAATGTGACAAAAGTTATAAATTTAAAAGTAAAGTTTTCGAATTTTTGAAAATGTTATAACATTTATAATTCCGTCTTTTTAAATATCACAAATAACTTTATCTTAAAAACTGTGTGTTTGCAGCGTTTCCCGCAAACCCTTATTTTTGGTGAAGAACGGGAAAACATGACGTCACTCTTACGTCATTTCCGGCCGACCTATCGTAAATTCGTCATTTTCCTTTAGTCAACATGTGTCACATTGATATAAAGTAAGGTACTGATAGTTTGGAGACGATACTCGTATTACCTAAAGAGATATTGCCAAAAACGTGAGGGAGCAAAAACGCCCCCCCAGGAAGTCGTGAGTTAGGTCGAGGATGTCATTCAAACTTTAAAAAATAAGTGACATTCCGATCTCAAAGGGACACACCCACCTAAAAGCTTAAGTTTGATAGGTATGTTATGGAGCCAGTTTAACCTATTGGCTAGCAGTCCACTCCGTTTTAAGAAGTTCGCCCACAATCGTTTGCAATCTTCATTTTAGTTTTTTCATATTTGTCACATAGTTGGTCCTGTTTTACAGCTCCAGCTCATTTAGTAAATTTCCACCTCAATTATTTGGAACATTCAGTTAAATACTTTTATATTTCTTCAAAAATCGTACTTTGTTAGAACTTAATTATGTAAATACAAAATAGTACAGTTATAGACAATTTAGGGGTGTAACTAGATCCGAAACGAGCTCCAAATGAAGATTGTGAACGATTGAGGGCAAAATTCAGGTTAGTTTGGATAGGAAAAGGCCCCTTCGCGTCGGTCCTCTTTGGACCATTGTGAAGCCATGGGATGTAGGAGATGAGAAAAAGTCGGCCAAAATGGAACGCCAGTCGGGTGATCGTCCATGAATGTGTGGGTGCCAACCCTGGCGTCATGCCGCGAGGAGGACCAAGCAATTGTAGACGACCATCCCTCTCAGGGCCGGCGACTCTAGGCTCGCCACACGCCCGGAAGCGAACGGCCACCAGGCCCGGGTTAACGTAGACGTGACAGAGGATCTAAGATCGGCCGTTAGGAGGATAAAAAGGGATCTAAAAACGGACTGGACTTGTTAAATAGGAGCAACTGGCTCACGTGGCTTCATAACATACCCAGATTGAGTTTTTAGCTGGGAATGTCGCGAACGAAAAGATTAGATGGTAAAATGTCGGGAACGAGATTAAACGAGATTATAGGTTCAAACAAGTGATTATTATTGTCAAGGATATAGGTACTAACAAACATTTTATTTAGACAACACAACTAGCGCATAGTTACCCTTTCTCCATTGTTCACAAGGTGATTTACTGCTTCAAGCTACGCGGTTCAGCAAATCTACAAGTGCTTATTACTAGCGCCATCTAGGCAATAGGCGCCTATACGGACTGTGCGCGTTTCTTAGTTGTGCGGTACAACATAACTTCAGGCGTTTATTACTAGCACCATCTAGAGACAAAATATTCAAGCTATGCGGTACAGTCTAACGTAAGGCGGTCACTAATACAATTTAAACGTGTTGTTCCCGTCGCTCCTCTGAAAAAGATGATATGAGACTTGAGGTGGTTGAAGGAGCGTGGTGTTTGCGCTGATAAGTGTGGCCAGAGTATGGTAATAGGTTTCGGAGAAGGTATCAGCTGTTTGCGCACAGGAAAAGAAACCGTTCTAACGCAGGATAAATTATGGCAATAATCCAACTCTTTGGTATCTGAGGGAAACTATAATAAAATCAAAATTGTTCCGAGCACTTACCTCTCCAGTCTCCAGTTCCTATCTTAAAATATTTGGGTTACTGTTATATTATTATGTTATGGGTCAAGAACCATATCCTCTTCGGACCAAGTCCATGTTAGTCTTTGTCCGTCAAGTCGTCAATCAAGTCGTAGAAACATACGTAATATTCGCCGTCGGTGTCGAATGAAGCGCGAACGTTTCAGGTTATTAAAATAGAAACGACAATCACATATGTAAAAACTGCGCCACTGATGTCTGGCACAGAAAAGCATTAAGCAGCCTCCTCCGAAAAAAAACTTTTATTTAAAAACAAGGTTGGATGAGGTTTGCGGCGAGCTGATCGGATGAGCTTTGAGGAGGTTGGATGAGCGACGGGAACAGACCCATAAAGGCTGAATTAGGTATTTGTGACGGCGATCTCCGATGCGTGATTTTGCTTTAGGCCAAACTTCTAAAATTTGTATCTAACCGTTGGAATTTGTCCCCCATCACCGAATTCACCAAATTTAACCGTTTTCGATCCAGCCCGGTACGTACGGCGGACTCCAGCTGTCACATGGTTCCGCTCCGGCCCGCCTCTCCGGCCGGCGGCCCCGTTTTAGGCGTTCCGTAATTGGGGGCGGGTCGGGCGCGACCCGACGCCACACGCTCCCACAGCGGGCAGCGGCGGCGGCACGGGTAATTTGTGGCCACGGCAGCTGCCCCGGGGCTGGGACTCACAAGAGAGCGGTTCAGAGCACGTGTTACGCTGTCAGACTGAGGGGGTGGGGGACGGGATATCTGGGTCATGTCCATAAAAACGACACAAATCCGCCGATTAATGAAATGTTTCTGACTTGCTAAAATCTATTTTACTTGGGGATGATTGTTCGTTGCTGTGGCCAATAATGCACCGGGAAGTATATGTTGATGCTGTGTTATATCCGTCTAGTTTTTTTTATTGCACTCGGTAACCAGCTTTCCCGTTCTCTCGTTCTGGATCCGTCAGTATCGTATGATGAAAAACGGTCGTCCCTACATGAACGTTATGGCCGGGTCAAGTCACTCCAACTGGGTCTTAAGCCCCTCCAACTTGTCAAGAAAATTGGTAAAATTCTCTACCTGGGCGAAGATTGGGTCAAATCCGGGAAGAAATGTTGATTTCTAGGGATTGTGATGGTACTTTGGCGATTTTTTTCCACCAAGGCCCCTACACATTATTTTTAGAAGCTACACCGCTGGTTATGGCACCGCGAAGGCTGCCTCAAAACGGTTAGTCCACCCAAGGCCATATATAGCAATCCACCTGTGTCCCTCTCCCCCTCCACATCGTCCCCTACGCAAAACAACCGGCGGGACCACCTCGCTCGGCTGCCATCTCCTCTGGCATTTCCGGGCCCGAGTGCGGCCCGAGTGCGGCTCGGCGCGGCTCGGCCCGGCTCGGCCCGGCTCTGCCGGCCTGGCTAGTGGCTCGCCTCGACCGACGCGACGCCAGCGTGGCCGGCGCCGACGAGTGACCCACTTGTGGGCAGCTGGATCGCCCCAAGGCCATGGGAACACGCCGCGGCCCAGCGGGACGGCGGGACGCGTCGGACCGCCGCTCATATGTACCGCACATGGCGCGCGGAGCAGTGGCAGAGAGAGAGAGAGAGGGGAGGGGAGGACAGAGAGAGAGAGGGGAGGAGAGGGAGGGGCTGCTGGGAGGGCAGCGGAGAGGGATGAAGGCTGTGGTGAGGGCTGTCGGGAGGGCTGAGGGCTGCCAGGAGGGCTGGTGGGAAGGCTGAGGGCTGGGGGAGACCGACTGGGACTGGGAGGCATGAGAGGAGGGCTAAACAGGGGGCCGAGTGACAGAGACGGTCTGAAGAGGGAGCCCAGACGATGGCTGAGGGCTAGAGGGCTGGGCTGCTGGAGGAGGGGAGGGGGGGGGGGGCTATAGGAAGCGATGAGCGGGGGACTGTGAAGAGAGCTGCTGGCAGTCTCGATGTTCCGGCGGAGCTGCGCAGCGGATGTTGTTCTCACCGAAGGTAGTTGCATGGCCAAATGTCTGCCTGGATCATCCGGCGGAGGCGAGGGTTCGGCCGTCTGCGGTTTGCAGCGTTTGCAGGCTCTGAGGGAATTGGTAGTTTGTGGTGTGTTTGTTGTGATAGCAGTCATTGGGTTATGGCTTCTTCGCATGCCGTGCCAAATGGAAGAACTCAGACCGGAAGCTACGATTAAACGTATCGGGCTCCTGGCTCACCAGCAAGATGTAGCAGCGAGGGGCCTAATTCGCCGCTGATTTTCGAGCTAGGACCAATTCAGCCCGAGCACGGCGAAACAACGAAAAACATCTGTAACATTTCTCTCGGGCATCGGATGACATCGAGCTCCCCCTCAGCCCGTCTTAGTTTCATCTAGTGGAGTCATCCTGACGCTTCCCACCAGCCGGGGGGTAACGGACCTCGAGAGGACCATCCAGTCCAGACCAGAGGACCATCAGGACCATCTAGTTTGACTAACCGAACGCAAGTTCATTCACGGCATCCCATCTAAGGCCTGTCCTGGCCGGGCCGCCCAATCTCGGGCCTGTCCTGTCGCAGCCGTCAGACTGATGTGTGTCAGCCGGGCGGGGAAAGTTCGGCCGCCGCCGCCGCGGAGCTGACCGACGTGCCACCCAGGCTGCCGGGCCGACGCCGCCGCTCAGGCTGACATGTCGAGGCGGTACAGGCTGACAGGCTGAGGAGGTTAAGGGCGACAGGCGAGACTTTCGCCCCAGCGTTACACGCCATGACGCTGGCATCGCGGTATCGTAAACTGGTTTGTCTACTCACGGGTCTCTCTCTCTCTCTCTCCCTCTCTTACGCACACTTTCTCTCCCTTCGTTTTCTCCGTCCCTCTCCTCTCTCTATTCCATTTCAATTATCCCCCTCTTTCTCGTCTCCCGCTTCTCCTCTTTCTCTCTCCCTCTCCCCCTTTCTTGAGCTGCAATGGCCTCCGTTCAGGAATTCCAGACGGCCGTGTCCGCCGACAAAGCGTGAGCGCCACACAAAGGGAACATGCTCATCTTCTTTGGCACCGTTAAGCGCTTTGTTCAGTTTACATGGAGAGCGCCAACGGCAAACCATCGGCACATGACAGCCACATATCACAAAACGACGTTTAAATCAATTCCAGGCCATCGTGTATTTCGTCAAGTGTAAAACGGTAACAAAACTATGGCTTCACACACACACACACACATGTACTGGATGTCTGGGTGTGGCGATCGATTCGGGGCTAGTGGTGATGAATAAATGATACAAACACAGAATGAACTCAGCTACCACGAGTGACCAGTCCAAACGCGAAAGCGAGCCCGTTCGCGGATTGAATGCACCTGTATCATACCACAATCACGTACACCCGCATCAGTCTTCCTGCGCCTAGCAACATCGTGCCGAAACTCATACACCGCTACTGTACACGTAAGGCACCAAAACGGGCTGCATTCTCCGACACTTGGCTGCTACCACTCAACAAAGCACAACCTTCGATACATCTCTCAGTTACCGCGTTTGTATTGGACGAAACAGGACCACAGGTGAGGGACAAAAATAAACCCACGCCAGTCAACAAGACACAGAATAGAATTGTGACTAAGAAAAGAAAATAACGAAGCACAGAACATAAATAATGATGAAACGATTAAGGTGTATCTACGCTTACCAAGTTCACAGACTGTTCTAACAAATCACGCTCTTAGACGACGATTGATCACGATTCTGAACCCCAGTAGCCACGGTCCCAAGATATTATAAATTCGGTTGTTGCGGACATTCGCCCACTAAGTTCTTGCTGAAGATCACAGTGAAGTCGCGCGCGGGTCGCTCGGGGCGACGCCAAAGGCTGCTCATAACAAACGGCTCGATCCAGCCGACTCACAGACCAACAGGGTCTTGACGGTCGCAGCCGGCAAGCAGACCATGATTCGCGCGTTGTGCGTGCGTCACGGGGTGCGTGTGCGTGTTCGGACGCCGCCGAACCACCCTTATTGCGGACAGAATCCAGGCACGGCGCGATAGGCTCGATATGTGCGACGGCGCGGCCGGACCGGCAACCACAGCTTCGAAAACGGGCCGCAAGGCGGCAGCACTGCACGGCACCCGTCGCGCGACGCCCGCTGTCGGCTCCAAAAACGACTACAAAAATACCGGTTTCGATGAGAGGCTGAGGCGATTCGAGGCTGGGCGGGCTTTCTGTCCGCCCACCGGTCAAGCTGTGACCGCATGAGGGTCAGCCGGCTGTCCTGCCGGCGATGTCGGGCACCCTCACCTATCCCCCTGCCCTCCCGCGCCGCCGCCGCCCCCGCCCACGCCGCCGACGCTGACACTGGTCGGCTCGGCGCAGAATGTCACCTGCGTGTCCGCCCGCGGCGAGCTGGTGCCCGACCTTCCGAGCGAGAACATCGACAGCGACGACAGCGGCGGCGGCCGTCGCATCATCTTCCCGGACGTGATCAGCCGGCCGAAGCCCTCCTGGTGCGCGAACGCATAGCCGGAGCGAACCGAGCGGCCGCGCCGGCGCGCCGACGGGGTCCGCTGGAACCCGTCCATGCGCCGCTTCTGCGCCTTGTCCTCGCGCTGCTTGGCGCGCACCATGTCGGCCAGCGTCGGGTAGAGGTCGACGAAGTAGAACCTCCAGGCGAGCACGGGCACCATGAGGACGATCACCGTGAGCAGGGTGGCGAACCAGAAGTTAGCCTCCGCCATGGCCATGGACAGCGAGCCCACGTAGACGCCGCCCAGGACGTAGTTGTAGAAGAGTTGCAGCAGGATGTAGGTCAGCAGGGAGCCCCAGACGCACAAGTGGTTTAGCCAGGTCCAGTAGGTCGTGTCCAGACAGATCTGGGGGAGGGGGGGGGGGGGGCGGGAAACAGGGGGGAGGGAGACTATCAGTCCCCGACAAGGGGACTTACAGATGCGAGGGGGAGTTACAGACAAAACCGCCTTTTTAACTCGCGACAAACGTCAAATGACTGACAAGCTCAATGAATGGCCGCTAGATTTAAACTTCTGGATAAACTACCACTAGCTTGTAAACAAATTTGCGGCTGGGCTGGGAAAAATCGCCAGAAGACGCCAAAATTAGTTTAAAAATCGCCCTGACTTGGACCTACTTCCTTACCCCAACTAAGGAGTTGACTCACTTTCTCGGCAAAGTTGGGAAAAGGGAGGAGGGGTGTCAAGCCCCTCAACTGAAAAGAATCCTACACCTCCCGTTCTCAGATATAACCAGCACTCGACAGGTCCTGTATACAATTTCCCCCCCCCCCCCTCCCCGTCCTAAACCTGTTCCATGCACGTCACAGCCACAAACATTAACCGCAGCGCGGCACACGGTCCTAACCAGCAGGGATCCACCCACAATCACATAGCACCGTCACACACGGCCGCCACAGACGGCAAAACAAGCCCACCATCCCCCCGACCGTTCTACGGCCAGCCGGTCGCACCCGGGACATACCTGCATGGTGACGACCACCACGAGCACAGTGGCCACCACGGCGCCGAACAGCTGATGGTCAGAGACGGTGTAGCCCTTTGGGGAGACCGCGTCATAGTAGGTACCTGCAACCGGCGGGGGCAGGTCAGACGGAGAGGCAGGGGGCAGGGGGAAGGGCAAGGAGGCAAGAAAGAAGAGACTGCATAGTGCACACTGCCTGTCCCCAACTGAGCCACCTTCGGCGACTTATTAGCTAGCTACACCCCAAGCTGACATGAGACAGCAGTTCGCTGACAAACATTCCCATCATGACCAGTGGGTGGGTAATATCCCCTTGTTCAGCTGCTAACACCTTACGCCTGGGGACCTAACACCAACATTAACAAGAGGGAACGTGACTCCTGTGCTAACATCCCGTCACCCAGCAGCGCAGAGAGACCATTCATCCTGTTCACCGCCTTACCACACGGCCCATCCGAGTTCATCTCTCGCCCCCACTGCTACCAAACCCTCATCAAATACCCATCCTGATTCGTCTCCGCCTCTCGTAATCGTCACACGCTCCCCCCCCCCCCCCAAACTGACAGATGGGGTTTGATATGATATGACAGGGCTCAGTGGCTCTCGCGCCATACGGCTTCGGAGATGGGAGGCCCGTTCAATCTCGTCTCTCGGTCTCTGGGTTCACCATATGTCCCACTATCTGCCCCAGGTTCATCCCATCCTCCAGCCATGCGTCTATCGCCTGTCATACTCGCCAAACCCTGACCACACAGCGAACAGCGACCACACAGCGAACCTTAGCGCGTCCGTTCCTCCCTCAAGACACCATAAGTCCCAGCCCAACTCGTCTACAGCCACTTTTTCCCACTCTACGTCCTAACACGTAACTACCCCTCTATAACGCCCTCGCCATAAAGTCCATCGGGACCCGTCCCTCCCTACCACCCGGACCATTTCGACTCGCTGTTATCCCACGACATGGCTCATTTTAACTCCCGCCTCGTCTCTCCCACCACACAGCCTGTGCCCAGGGCTCGTCCAATCGTCTCTCCCACCACACAGCCTGTGCCCAGGGCTCGTCCAATCGTCTCCTCACCGTACGGCACCATGAACAGCACCAGGGATGTGAAGAAACCGTACATGGCCGCCTTCATGAACTCGGCCTTGTTGAAGAACAGGTCGCGCAGGCCGGGCGTGTACAGCTTCGGGTACGTCAAGCTCTGGCGCTCCTTGACGTCTTGGTCAAACACAGCGAGTGCGAGCACCGGCATGGACGTGTAGAAAAGGTTGTAGACGGCAATAAACATAGGATCGAACACGGTCTGAAAGAGTCCGAGCAACGCAGTGGTGTGAGCGGGCAGCAGCCTCTGGTGCGGTGAGGCAGTCACGAAACGACATTCACGCACACGCCAACAAAACGCACACGCCGGGCTGAAAAAGGCCCCCCGATTGGTCAATCGGAGCGCCGGCGGTCCACAAAAACATGACAACACGACACCGATGGACAGAAGAAAGAAGAGGGAGGAGGAGGAGAGAAG
This sequence comes from Balanus nubilus, assembly GCA_031763405.1. NCBI lineage: Eukaryota > Metazoa > Arthropoda > Thecostraca > Balanomorpha > Balanidae > Balanus > Balanus nubilus. The sequence continues at coordinate 9,805 of JARFNZ010133946.1, forward strand.
AGGGAAGGGGCGAGACGGCGGGAAGAGAGACAGACAGTCCGGGAAGCATGCCGTCGCCGCGCGGTCCGCAGTGCTGGCAGGCGGTGCGGCAAACGGTGCCGTTCCGTTCCGTTCCGTGCCGTGCCGTGCCGTGTCCGTGTCCCGTGCGCCGCCTCCGCTCCTGCCGGCTCCGCCTCCTGTGCCCCGCCCACTCACCGTGTGGAATGAGGAACAACACGAGCGACGTGACAGCGCCGTGTGCCATACTGCCCACAAACACCCGCCGGTTGAACCCCAGCGAGCGCACCCCGGGCGTGTACAGTTTGGGGTACGAGCGACTGTTGACGGCGTTCACGTCCTGGTCGAACACACCCAGCGCCAGCACCGGCATCGACGTGTAAAACAGATTGTAGGTGGATATAAAGAAGACGTCGTAGACGGTCTGAAACAGTGTGGCGGGTGGGCGGACGAGCCGCGTGCTGTCACCGGCGGTCCGGGCGCGGAGGCACCGCCAGACGGGCCGGGAAGGACCGCAGCATTAGCGGAGCGCGACACACTACCTACCTATGGACCGAGCCGGCCGCCGCCGTCCGCTGCGCAACGCAAAGCAGCTTTGGAACGCCACGTACGCTTATAGGCGTGCGCTTTAGCGGCGTACGTTTTAGCGGCGTACGTTTTAGCGGCGTACGTTTTAGCGACGTACGCTCTAGCGGCGCTGAGGGCTTAGCGGCAAGGCACGCTGTCCGCGTTCACTCGTGGCCAGTCGTGGAGAATGGCCCAAGCCGCGATAGTCGGTCTCGAGAAACAACCCGACCGACCCAGCCAGAAGCCAGGCAAGCGCCAGACTCTGTGTCATACAACAGAACAAACAGGCAAGACAACCGACGGAAAGGAGATGTAAAGAAAGAGACGCGGAAGAAGCGCTGAATGATGAGAGGACATCGGAAGAATGATGAAACTAATTCATACGACAACCCATCGAGACATCAAAACCGCGCAACACATTCATAAGTATAACAGAACAACCATGGGTGTTTAAAGGGAATGTAAGAGTTTTTTCCACTTTGTTGGAGTTAATGATGAATTTTGACGCAGGACTATAAATTATTTAGTAAATTCAAGCCATTTTGCTATATCTTGTCTGTATGCAACGCAATACACGCAGAAAGATAGGTTTGCGCTCCACGAGTACTTGTTTGCAAGATAGACTTTTTAGACCAGTATTTCTTCGAAA
>JARFNZ010133957.1:0-10335 GCA_031763405.1 Balanus nubilus
GCGGGCGGGGGCGGGGCGGGGGCAGAGGCAGAATCTCCCCCCGGATTTTCTCAATAACTTTAAAACGACGTTAGATCAATTTTAAGTCTTCCTCCCAAAAAATTAGCGAAATCAGTCCGTTGTCTTTTCTTTTTTTTAGAAAATGACGTTTTAGTGACGTGTCACGCCATTTTTGGTAAAAACAACGAATGTTTGAACGGTCGGACAATATCGCGTTTATGAGCAAATTACAAATAAAAACCATCAAAAGATAGGAAATTGCATTTTCTACAACATGCCTATCTCGGATTTTCAAAATTTTGAGTTTTTGACCACAAAAATAAAAAATAAAACAGTTTTGGAGAAAACTTGCCACAAAATCCAAAACTTTTACAAAAACAAAAAAAAAATGTCAGAGAGGTACCTAGTATCTAGCAGCATGCCAAATTTAAAAGCATTATCTCTATTTTTGACCCCCAGATGACTCCAATAAGTATACCATTTGATGACGTCATTTTTTCAATTACGTTTTTCCCCTTTTTTGACGTACGCAAAAACGAAACTCAATCAGGAACATGTATTTAATATTAAATGTAAACGTCAAAATTTGACCTTTTTCGACCTTGTTTGACCTGCCCTTGAGGTCAATGTCAATACTCAATGAATTCTTACCATTTGTTTTGTACCATTTGTTACCATTTAATTCTACGTCTGCAATCAATCATATAACATTCGTCACACGATTTCCAAATTACTTTTGAATTTGGTGACCTTTCGTGACCTCAGCTTGACCTTGACCTGTACTTAATATGCGTTATACTCCAGTAGTACCTTCCCCTATCAATTGGAAGTGTTTTAGTTGAGTTTGGTCGCGCCGCTCTTGATAGTCTTGACGCCACAGCCAGTAATCCGAAAACACGTGGTTTTGACATTTGCCCTGACCTAGACCTTGCCTTTCAAAAAAAATTGTAAGTATGCTTTAGAATCTTCTCAATGAGAGCTTTCGATATCCGCCTCGCGCGTCTCGCTACGGCTATTGTTTCGGAGTTAGACGGGGCACAGAATCTCCCCCCCCCCCCCCAGTGCAGCGGGGCGTGTTCGGCTGAATACCCCAGCGGGGCGCGAGTTAAAGGGTAGTGCTAAAAGAGGTAATTTTAGTGAAGACGTGGGTTTATAAGCGTTAAAAGATATCAGTCTCCCCCTCCATTGCGCGTCTCATACTCATCTGGAGTCGACGCCTAACACGCCCTGCCGGTGGCGAGAGGCACCGACCCGCGGGATTGACCCCCGCTGATAACGCAAGGCGGTGCAGGCGGGAGCTGGCGGCCCGTCTGGACCGCCGGGGCGGTATCCCCAGACCTTCCGGCCTGGGCGGTAACCCCCAGACCTCCCCGGAGCCGGGACGGTATTGCGGATGATATCACTGGCGCAATCCCGGCTTGACCAGATGTGCCGTACAAATTACGAGTTCAGACGGGAGCGTAAATGCACACCACTGTTATCTGATTTGTATGATAGAAAAATAGGAAGGGGGCACGGCACACAGGGGAGGGAAGCTTCTGCTGCGGTCACAAGCACATGATGGTCAGGTTTACAGCAGATGAAAATGTCGTTCGGGGATGCTGCCTTGTGATAGACCAAAAGAGCCTTTGTGCCGTTTCCCCACTACCCACTGTTGACACCGCGCATAGTTCAGATAAATGTTCGTTGTTGTCGCGTGTCAAACTGAAGCCCCGTCGTCCGCAGATCGCTGAGTTGAAGCGCGCCAACCAGCTGTACTCGGAGAAGGAACTGTGCGCGCGCCGATTCATCAAGATCCCAGTGCTGCCCAACTCGGTCCTGACCGAGGGCCCGCCCACCGAGCAGCTGGTGTGTCTGGAGCCGGCCGACAGCGGCGGCGGCGGCCGGGAGTGCTCGGGCCGCCTCTCGCCCTGCTCGGCCGGCAGCGGCGGCTCGGCCGGCAGCACCGAGGTCCACCCGTTCGGCGACGGCGTCCGGGAGGGCCACAAACTCCTCAAGAACGTCGACCGCGAGCTGACCGCAGTGCGGGCCAAGGCCGACGAGCTGCGGGCGGAGGGCGTGCTGGCAGACGGTGACATCGCGGCAGACACCGGCTCAGCCTGGATCGCGGGCGCGCCTCGGAATGGCGGGGTCTGCTCGTGCTCCGGGGCTGACTGCGGGGTGCACTGGCTGTGTCTGCTGGCGATCGCGCTGCTGCTGCTGGTGGTCGTGCCCGTGTGGTACATTGTCAGAGAGTACGAGACGGACAATCTGGGCCATCATCACCACCACACCAACAGCGGTGTTCACACCACGACGTCCGGCGCCGGGTTGTGAGAACGGTGCAGACGGGGCCGGACTGAACCGGGTGATAGGACCGAAAAGATCGCCGGAGGCTGTATTCTCGGAGGGTGTCAGTGGGCCCGAGGGGGCCGGAAGACGGCCGTGCGCAGTGGGAGACCAACCATGAGGGCCAATGGGGCATTTGCCGGAGGTTCGGTGTTTCCAGAACTTGCCCATGAGTGGGCGGACCTCGGCTATTGACAGAAGTGTTCATGTGAGAGCGGAGGAGGTTTGGTCCGGCGAGACGGGCGGGCTGGGCCATGCCGTTGTGCTTATTCTGCCGAGCGAAATGCTCGGTGGGACGAATGACAGCCAGGCAGTGTGCCTAAATTTAGTTAAACGCTATAACTCTGACATTTTCCGTAATTCGTTCTCTGTCCGCTGCAATTCGACATTTTTTGCGAAGTTCGGTATGTTACTGTGAAGAAAGAACAAAATACTTTGGATATATAAGTGAAATTTTCAAAAAAAAAACTCGCAGGACAAAATGTCTTACGGGTTAGCAAAGTGTTTTTTTGATGATGTGGGAAATGGTCATTTTCATGCCCTGAAAACTGATATCTGACGAGAGTTAATTGGAGTAAAATAAGCTAGCGCGGCAAAAAAAAGTTGCTAGATTAGTGGCACCCCATTTGAGAAACTTTGGGCGTGATCGGATGTCCATAATTTGAAAAATCGCCTCCGATATTATACGTCCGTGTTTCTCTCACTATCGCCCGTTAATCGAGTTAATCGGAAGTTAATCGAGTTTGGCCATATTGCTGTCAGCCGCCCTATCCTGGCTCCGTGCCGTTCTAGAAACACGCCGTGTTGGTGCTCAATGGGCCATTCCTACGAAGTCTCTTGTTGATTTGTTTGACAAGTGCAATGCCGACTAGATATAGCTAAGGAATGCGTTAGTTTTCCTATAAGTCCGCTATGGAGCGGCTGAGTCTTCCAGCTGGCGAGGTTGGACCTATTTTTGTACCCTCGTAAGTCGTGTTCGCTGTTAATGAACGCCCGGAATAGACATCCTCCCAAGTTGATTAGGAATCGTGTCTGGACGTTTTGAGACGTGGTTAGTCGGACATGTGGTGTGACGGATGCTGACGCCTTGGCTCAGCGTAGGGCTGTTTGTGTGCTCAGTTCACACCAGAGTAGAAGATGGAGCCTGGCTGATGAAGTCTTATTGGAGCTGTTAAAGTCAGTCAAGGTGTTCTGTGGCGGCTAAATTTGGCTGCAACGAGCAATGGTTGTGTATGTGTTGGACCAGTTGGATTCGACTCTGGCGATGTATGTTTGGAAAATATGCGTGCGGATAAATTTTGTGAATGTCCTACGGGCTGCTTTGGCTGTTTGCGCGTGCGTGCTGTTTCTTCCTGTACATCTCGACTTCCTTATTTTTCAATGGGATGCTTTAATGATTAATATTTTTCCCCTAATGTCACTTTTTGCCTATGGTTTTGGAATGAAATAAGTTACCCTTATATTTTAACTAACCTTCTTTTGTGTTTTATGATGAATGTATGTTGTGTTGGCCAATGGCCGTATTATTTCTAACTTTTGTGTGGAAGGCTTAACGAGTAATTATCAGTGATTTCTGCCATGCTGCATTTGACATAGGTTAACGAAGCATCGCACTTGCGTGGCGAGTCAAAAACTTACATTTGGTCTTATAATCCGAAGCCGGTACGTCTTGCGCAAGTCGATGCTAAAACTTGTGTAATAACTCCAAAAGATGCAGTGATTTATGGGCAGTTTTCTGCTCTCTCGTTGGTGCTGTGCCAATTTGTGGTCCCGAGGTGTGTGATTTCTCGTGTCGCGTCTCCCGACACCGCTGAGGTGTCGGTGTCTGGTTGGGGATCATGTTGGGTCTTGTTCTTTGTTGGCCGTGTGAATGGGCGCCGGACGGGACTGGTATGCTCTGTTCACGGCCGAGTCACTTGAATGTCGGTGCCTGAAAGACGTGATCTGACCGTCCGATGGTGTTGTGTCCGATGCGCGATATTGTGACCGTCGCTCGAGAGATATTGCTCTGCACGCGACCACTGTGCGCTTTATGGTGAATACATATCTTTATTAACGTTATCGGCGTGTGTGTGACGTATGGACTCTGTCGTGTATGAACTCCGTGGTCTGATATCATCTTGTGGACTTTGTTCCAATATCAGTAGCCAGTCGGCAACTTGGAGGCGACAGCATTTCACGGCTGATTTAACATTCATAAACTGAATTTGATGAATGAAGGAATGCGTCCGTTTCAGCGAACAAATCGCCGAACAATGGGTTTCGGATTTCGTTCCTAAGCCGATGATTGATAACCTCGTGGTAATTTTACAAATGTATAATACGATGACATCAAATATGAGTAGCTTCTAGCTTACAAGCATATGAAGAGAACAATAAAAGCGAGAATCGTGTGACAAAAGCTGCTATGCCTGCTCCAGTCAGTAAAACCCCCACATAGGTACTCCACATTCATAACCACAATACCTCGCATCGGCCACGAGACGGCTGCACAATCGTCTCGCATCAACAACTCTAAAAAACTCTAAAAAGGCACTTGCAACAGTAAGCTCGAAGCACAGTTTGGCACAGTTTCCCTCACTGAGTCCGTCTCTGCCGTAAACTCTATTGACCCAGAGCTTTTGCAGGCTCCGACAACAAAAGTCCACACCTTTGGAGCCACCCCAACCCGTGCGAACATGGGGCCGGGCCCACGGCTCAGTAGGGATACATCGATACAGCGATGGCCACCACAAACTTGGAGGTCTTCTTCCACTCCTGGGTCTGACGGTTGTACGTGAAACCGTCAATTTCCAGCCTGAAATGCAGAACAGTGTCAGACTTGACAGTTGTGTATGTGACGCTCTCCGATGCTATGGTTCTATCAAAAATGCACTATGGTTAGTGAAGGAGTGAGTATTCGTTAACCTGGGTCTACGGTCTAAATAGGGCAGTTCATATGACTACAGAAGACAGGTACAACTACAGAAGACAAGTGCAACTACGGAAGACAAGTACGACTAAAGAAGACAACTAAACCATTTTCAACACGCATGCCATTTGCTAGCTTGATACAACACAACATGCGGGAGCACAACACAAAAACATGCAACAGATGGTTCACACCACATACAATCCCTCGCACCTGCCGCCACATCTCCGGACTAGCCGTTGAACATGCCGGTCCTCCAGTTCCCTCCGGCCCACTCCCCACCTGCACCGACCCCGAGGCACTGAGCCTCGACTATCACCTGTGACCCTGCTGTGACCGCCGCTGATCCCGTGAGCGTCGCCGTCTCCTGCTGTGCTGAATGTGTGATCAGCTCGCCCGCTACGCTTGCGAGCCGCTGCCCTTTTCTTCCACTGACTGCAGGCGTCGAAGCCCATCACCTTCACTAACCTTGTTAGAGTTGCCGTCTCTCAGCTGTTCGGGATCTGGGATCAGTTCGTTCGCTTCGCCTCCGAGTCGCTACCCCTTACCCCCGCGGCTGACAGCAAGCCGCCCTTTCTCTCATCTTCACTGCCAGACTGGTGGTCGGCAATCTGTCACCTTTGCCGGCTCTATGAGCAGCGACCGCTCGTCTCGTCTCAGCGCCGTCCGTGCTCCGGTACCGACCTGGTAGCGGCGTTTCCGCTGTGTCTCCCGGCGGCGGCGCCTCACCTGTACTCGGCTCCGGCGGGCAGCGGCGTCGTCGTGTACAGCACCCCTCTGCCGTTCTTCTGCCGCACACCGAACGGCGCCGTACCCGTCCGCTGGGCCATCCTGTCGGGCCACGGCCGCGCAGTTAACACGGAGCGCGCCGGCGCCGGCCCGGCTTGGTGGAGGGGCGTGCCGGGTCGGTGGAGGGGCGTGGAAAACTCCGCCAGGCGCGGCGCCGACCCGGGTTTGAAGAGGGGCGTGCCGGGTTGATGGAGGGGCGTGGAAAACTCCGCCAGGCGTGGCGCCGACCCGGGTTTGAAGAGGGGCGAGCCGGGTTGGTGGAGGGGCGTGATGAGCGCGGCCTGGCGTGGCGGCCGCCCGGGTTTGAAGAGGGACGAACCGGGTTGGTGGAGGGGCGTGGTGAACCCCGCCGGGCGAGGCGCCGACCCGGGTTTGAAGAGGGACGAGCCGGGTTGGTAGAGGGGCATGGTAAACCCCGCCGGGCGTGGCGCCGACCAGGGTTTGAAGAGGGACGTGCCGGGTTTGAAGAGGGGCGTGGCAGACTCGGCCGGGCGTGGCGGCGACCCGGGTTGGTAGAGAGGTATGGTGAAGGCAGACAGGTGCCGCCGACACCGCCGCCGCCGCCTCACGGGGACCAGAAACACCGACAGACGCGGAGAGAGACGCGGAGCGCTGTGGTCGAGTCATCACGGTCGCCTCAACAGTCAACAACATTGGACGGCAGCAGTGACCGAACACACACGTTACCAACGAGAAAAATAAATGCGACAAGCATCCGTATCCGTAAGCTGTTTTTGTTTTGTCATTATACAACAAAAAAGATGAAAAGAAATTGTAAATGAATATTATGCACATATTGATACAAAGAAACGAAAAGAAATCGGGGACAATAAATAATAAAAACTTCAAAAGGGAAAGTGATTGAGAAGAGTGAATGATGAAACGAAACTGTTAAAAGTGAACATAAAATATCAAAGCAAACAGAACGTATTACTGAAAATGTTCCTTATTAGAGTGAAGGTTATGAAAGTATTCCCCTCCCCGCGGGTGGAGTCCGTGTTACCTGAAGAAGGCCCGCTGCACGGTGCGGCCCGGGTTGGTGAGGTCGCTGACCCTCAGCTCCACCACGTCCTGGCCGGCGCCAACTCCGGCCGGCAGCGCCAACAGCTTGTGGGAGAGGGAGCCGGAGTACCAGGTGCCCGGGATGCACTGGTCGCGGCGCCCGCACCGCCTCAGGCACAGACTGGGGGCAGAGGTCAGGTCAGGGGTACACTGGGCACAGCGACCGCACCGCCTCAGGCACAGACTCGGGGAGGGACGGCAAGGGCCATTGCTGGACAGAGCAGAATCAAACTGCCGAGCGAGGCAGAATCAGGTTGGGCAAGTCAGGGCGAACACAGACTGCTGAGCGAGCCAACCCGAACCAGAGCAGCAAACACGACCCGCCGGGCGGGACGTCACATGATGAGTCCAGTCAGCTGACATCAGTCAATCAACGCTCGCTTCAGGACTATGTCAACTGAGAATCGGTGCCATGATCCCTTCAGATCAGAGGTCAAACAAACTGTCCAATGTTGACACACTTCGCGGTCCACTGACCTGGTGCAGGGAGCAGCTGCAGTGACAGCAGCGGTCCACTAACCTGGTGCCAGGGAGCAGCTGCAGTGACAGCAGCGGTCCACTGACCTGGTGCCGGGGAGCAGCTGCAGTGACAGCAGCGGTCCACTGACCTGGTGCCGGGGTCGCGGACGTATCCCGCAGGACAGCTGACGTCGGCGCAGCTGTAGGATCCCCGCTTGTTGAAGCACGTGTGGTCGGCGGCGCAGGTGACACCATTCTCCGAGCACTCGTCAATGTCTGCCGCACGACATACAGGCCAGAGAGGGTCACAACATGACAACGTGCAAACGGCGTCCGTCTCGAGCGAAATGCCACTCAACCACTAACTGAATGCACATCGCTTTAGAATTTGGGCTTCCATGTAAGTTGTTTTTTGCGTTTACTGAAGACAATCATGAAGAAAGAGTAAACTACTAAGCGGCGGTTTACTACCTGTAACGGGCGCAAATATTTGCCGGATTAGTTATCGATCAAGTTGACGCATACGTATGTTGACGTTATTTGGATCACTAACCAGATGGCATTTGGCCGTACCGTTACTAATGTCGAGCCAGCCCCACTACACTGTATAAACGAATTTCTCGGCCTGACTGACCGTCGCAGGTCCGTTTGTTGGGGTTGAGTCGGTATCCGGACGGGCACGAACAGATGAAGCCGCCGTCCAGGTTGGTGCAGTTGTGCTGACAGGTGCCGGCTATGTCGCACTCGTTGATATCTGCCACATCAGGCGAGCTTCGGTCAAAAATAGTTCGGAGCCGAGGGAATAGTACCACACGTCACCGAATACCACACTCTTTATGGTATGAATAGGCAGAACAGGAGAAAAAAACTCAGCCGTACATGCTAGCAGCATTTGGAAATAAATATGCTGATCGTTGGCGCAAGCCAGTTACGATTAACGCCTCTGCGTCCATTTTTGTGCCGCAACGCTCAAGCCCAATATTCGAGACACGTGACCGCCGACACGTAATCATAGGAGAACTGAGAATAGAGGCGGACGAGCGTGTCTGGGCATATCTAAGAACATTGCGCTTCAAGGCGTGGCGTCTGAGAACCGGTACGGACAGAGCAGCCGGGCCCATTGGACACACTGAGTCTGAGACTGGGCGACTGACAGTTACTGAGCAGATGCCCTCTCACCTGTGCAGGGGAAGCCGGGCCCGTCAGAGCGGAAGCCTGGAGGGCAGATACAGCGGTACGATCCCTGCAGGTTGCGGCACTCCTGAGTGAAGTGGCATCGGTCGATCATCTTGGCGCACTCATCAATATCTGTCGGCAGACACGGGGTCGAAAAGTCACTCAAACGCGGTGAAGGTCCATATTTAGCACTTATCGTCATGGCAATCCAGCAGTAATGCCAGCAAATAAAAACATTCGGGCTACATTTATTTTAAATATCACAGCTCTACCATCGAGTTCACTGCTACCAGTGCGACGCCCGATGTCCAATAGCGTTCGATGGCTTCGACTCTTACATGCAAGGCCCGCACTCAGTCCAGCATTGTCCCTTCCCTTCCCTTCAAGTCTACAACCCGCCCGAAACATTAGAATATGAGTTGATGAGAGGTGATCATTATATGGCAGTGATATATATTTCTATATTCCAAAAATCCAAGAAAAAAGATCCACGAATGACAATGTGCTAGCCACGAAAGCTCAGATCTTTTTTCTTGGATTTTTGGAATATAGAAATATATATCACTGCCATATAATGATCATCTCTCATCAACTTATATTTATCACAATGGCATCCGCTATCATCTTGCACATTAAAGCTACGGAAAAATACGCAATACACATAATGACCTGATAATCATGAGTAATGCCGGTGTTTTCCATGGTATCTGGGTTACTTTGGCTCACTTGAATAAACTTTTCTTTCAGTGTACATATATGGTTGTGGCGGTGCTTAAATGGGTGTAAACGTTTCATAACAGAATCGTCAAGTCTGCAGAAGTCATAACATAATTTGGGCGGCCTATTCCAGCAACCATACTTGATCACGCAGGACAACTCCTTCAGAACTGAAGTGTATGCAGTCCTGCGCCCATCAATATTGATGTCGGTATATATATATATATATATAGGATTGTCAATGGTAATGAACGAAGCCGTCCATCACCACTTATGAACCCAGGAAACAATTAACCCAGAGGAGAATGTGTCTCGTTTCTCTTGCAGGTGGAGGGTAGCAACTGTCGACAAAGGAACATATATCAGCGAAACTAACCTCATCGATTCATAGATGGGTAGATAGGAGGTCTCAGTCCGTTTAAGATCAGGTAAATATGCCTGTCATTATTTTAAACTAGTACTCAACTATCGTCTATCGCACCCGAATAAACTAGCGCCTGTAAAAATGTGCATGTTGCAAAGCCAAAATGAATGTTGTAAAATAGAAACCAAACGAACGGGCTCTTGATGGAAGCTGAAGGACAAAACCCGGACACCTCCCATCTCTGTGACAAATCGGATGAGCTCATATGTGGGCGACAATCTCCCACGCTTCGAGAGGGTAGGCCCTGCCCAAATTCGGCAGGTGGACCGGCTATGGACCACCCGGCCCAGCTACTGCTACTGCCGCCTCCGCACGGTCATGTGCTACCGGGATGACGTCCCTGCACAGGTACACTATGACGTCAACAAGAGAAGGAACGATTAATTGACAGTTAACAGTACAGCTTAACACGCGCTCTCGAGGGGTCTCAGACTTTAGCCCCCGGAGGGGGCAGCCTCTGGGGGGGGGC
>JARFNZ010133968.1:0-19310 GCA_031763405.1 Balanus nubilus
TTGGCAAAAAAACGTAATTGACCTCGGGTGACCTCAGATGACCTTGATGACGTCACCGATCAAAAATTGCACTTTGACCATCAAGGACATCCTAAGGTTACGTGATCCTGCAAGAATTAGACAGATTGACGTGTTTCCCCCAAAAAGGAATAATCTGTATTTTCCCCATTGACTTATAATGGGGAAGCCGGGGAATTGACCTGACCTCAGGTCACAGAGATAAGAAAAACTGAGATATAGAAGTTGTAGATATCTGTCGTCTTATGAAATCCTGAAAGTTTGAAACCAATCCGCCCCAAAAAAATGTAGCCACACCACAGTCGCGAACTTGGAAAACGGTCATTTTCAATGTCCGCACTTTGACCTGATCCGACATGACCAAAGGTCAAAATTTTCACAGTGTGTAATTGAATTCTAGGCAGGTACTGAAAAAACGGCGTCGGTGCACTGCCGTTTTTTAGCTATGCTCGAAAAACATGAGGGGGGGGCATATTCCCCCCCCCCCCCTCCAGAGCGCGTGTTAACGTGAACTGGTGACCTGACTGGTGGTGACGTGTTAACCTGACCGACATGACCTTGGGCCAAAAGTTTAAGAAAATGTGTGGAATTAATATCCGAACAGCTATGCTAAATTTGGCGGCGCTACACGCCGGATTTTACACTGCATGCGAAAAAAACTTGGGGGGTCATTCTGACACCCCCCCACCAGGGCGAGGGCGACTATGGGCCATCCTCCTAACTAAGGCCCTCGGGCTCCCCTCGACTTTGCAAGGGAGTGCACCAATACCAAATTGCCCACCTTAGATTCAGTGGCAGACAAAAAGAACGTAGGAATTAACACGTAAATTAGAACGTTAATTGCAGTGGCCAGGTAAACAGAGTGCAGTCGACGTGCTTTCATATGGCTCGCTTCAGCATGCATTCAAAACATTCTCAATTTGCTTTTGCATTGAGTAATATTCATTTTCTAGCAGTCCTTTTCAACAAACGTTACATGATTTACGTGCCGTCAGCAGCAGTGCGTTATAGATATATCCCGTGCCCGTAGCTCAATAGGGAGGCGCTAAGCTTTGACCACCCGATAGCGACAGCCCGGCCGTTCGAGTCGCTTTGGCGCCCGCTATTTGCTCCCGACTGGAGTAGCATGCGGTCGGTGGCAGCGATCGCACTCATGACCAGATGACAGTCAGTGAGTGGGGCGGGCCGTGTCCGGCTTTGTGGGACATGCCAAAAGCTATGTAAATTCTTTCGGCTACTGTAAGTTTCCTGATCGGACGGTAGGGGTCCAGCCCTGCGCTACTGTTCTGACCTCGCATATGCGTTCATTCAGGTTATACTATTTTTCTAAACTATGATACATATGAAAAGTAAATCACCGGAGTCATAGCAAAAGTGTCTATGGACTGGTGTCGGCAGTAACGAGTCTCCCATAAACGTATATCAATGCGTGCGTCACGCGTCATTCAAATACATGAGCCATACTGGCATCAACAGACCTATGCAAAAATTACATTAAGTATGAAGCATTAAGTATGCCCCAGGGCCAACAAACAAGCGAGAAGCTTGCAGTTTAAGTGCATACAGCTTCGCGACGGATCCCTTGCCTCGCAGTTATGATCCAACCTGAATATTTATCACGGAATCCTGTAGAACCAGACATTCGTTGCCACAATTTACCCCGGGTCGCTGCACCAAGATCCACTGCTGATCTGCAGGAGTAAAACCCCCTGGGATCTTTGCCACGGCCGGTGGATTTAATGAAACCCTCCGGCTGTGCCCCGTTTCTGGGACCCACGCGCGCGACCGACGACCGTACGCGTTTGTTCCGCCGGTGAGCGGAGCAGCTCCGCTCGCCGCAACAACCGCCCCTCCGAGCCCTCTGACGCGTGCCACTCTCCTCTATCCTGCCGCCGCCTCCACCTCCGCCACGCACAGACAGACCGGTCCGTTACCGCAGCGCCGGTATATTCATTTAGAAGTCACATTTACAGGTACGGCTCGGGGAACTCGAAAGTCACGTCCTTGCCCGTCAGCTTCTTGTACACGGCGCCGAAGGTGTCCGTCTGGAAACAGAGAGGGGAAGAGACGCCGTGAGACACGCGCTGACCCCGGACCGAGCCACGGTCAACGACAATCCCGACGACAGAACTAAAGTTCGAGCGGAGTTCACAATTAATTGTGACAGGGAATATTGGATCTTAGCTGTGGATCGCTAAGTGGAAATCGCAAAAGATCTGGGATACAAGAGATGCAATCATACGAATTTAAAGAACAATTGCTTCTTCTCCCCACTGCATTCAAATACACAAAATAATCCGACTAAATACCAATGAATGGTTCCGATAACACAACAATCTTAAGAATAAGCAGTAAAGCTGTCCACACGATACAAAAGTGCATCTGCAATCCTCGTGGGCTCCAATAATAGATTAAAAGGGCCAGGACCCTAACAAATTTCCAACGAGTATGTTTAACGCACTCCAAATCTCGGCAGGCCTACGATTTTAATCCCGCTAATTTCTAGGTATCGTTAATTTCGTCCACAGACGCCTGGCCAGTGGTCACAACAGAATACCGAAGATGACAGTGACCAGAGGTGAAGGGCCTTCGAGGACAGTCACATCTTAAATCGCACAAATGCCAGCACCGGGAGGACGGGATGATGACCCGAGAGCCGCCCAGACTCTTCATTTGGAACATAGCAAACTATACAGTGAATGGTCGGTGGGTGGTGGATTAGAACATAACCATGGCCCCGAATTTATATGTAGAATGCGAGTAAAAGGCGAAGACTCTTGACCGCAACTGCAAAATAGTTCCAACGCGCGTATCGGATCGGAGCATACCGTAACGAGTATTGGACCCACGACGCTTTAGCGAACCGAGATCACCAAGTATCCATTGGAGTGAGTTCGCATCGATAACGCATTTGAACACAAACGATCGATGGTTTGTGGGCTTAAACAAGGTAAGAAAAAAACGAATACCTAATCGCAGTATCAGGCATACAGTTTCCCACCAATATCACGCTACCTGCCCTCATCAATACTTGGACCCTCGAAATACAAGGTTGCACCGACAAGCCATCACCTAACTCCAACAGCGTGCACGTGGGCATCGCGCTACGCCACCAGGCAGCCGTTACAGCCGTCAGTGCCAGGCCGCCTCTGGACCCACCTTGTGCTCGATGTTGGTCTGCTGCGCCTTGTCCAGGTGCACCTTGATCAGCCGCGAGCCGTCAAGCTTTATCCGGATGCGCTTGCCGACAATCTCGGCCGGGTACACCAGGTCCTCCAGGATCATCTCGTGCACGTGCGTCAGCGTCCGGCTGCAATCAACAGCCGGGCGCCGCCCGGTCAGTAACCAGACTGACGCTGCAATGCACTCATCGTCGACGTCGAAAAATGTGTAAACACAATGTCATCCCCTCGTTACTGTAGGTGTTAAAAAGCAATGAAATAGACATCACAATCGATGTTTCCGACCGCGAGTTTTTAAAAGACAGCAAAGTTCTGTATCAAGACTCAAAGCACAGTCAGGGCAAAGCCCAAAGCAAAGGCTGGGTGGAGCCCAAAGCACAAGATGACAAATAAATCGAAAATAATTCTGGAAGAGCACTGATATAGCAATGTTATGTACTTAGAGTAGAGTGGTATTACGTCGAGTTCACCCTTCAAGTATCTGGACAATGTGACCATCACCGTATCCAACTGTAGCAGAGCGTCACACGCTGTCACGCCCTGCGCCGACGCCCAGTACGCACCTCATGGGCCGCTTCTGCTTGCTCTTGTTGCTCATCTTGCGGGTGGGCTTGGGCAGGATGCGGCGCTGGGCGATGAACACCACCTGGCGGCCGCTGAACTTCTTCTCCAGCTCGCGCACCAGGCGCGTCTGGATCTTCTGGTAAGCTTTCATCTGGGGCACCGGCACGAACACCACGATCGCCTGCCGAGATCACAGGCCCAGTCAGTCGTCAGTTGCCCAGCTTTCAGGCACATGTGCATTGTGCAGTGTAATATTCCATAGTGCCCCCAAGATCGATATCCCCACAAGAGCTTTAACAACGAAATCTTGGAGGGTATGGAGGGTCAGTGTAGAACTGTTTTGTGCAAGGTACATAACCCTTCGTTAGTATCTTCTAGTTAATATCCATCTTGCAAGGCATCTTCATGGCGTTTTGAAACATAGTAAGTTAAGCTGGTTATGTGATTCTGAAAATTAGACTACAGGTCAAGGTCAAGTTCGAAGTGACCAGATCAGGTCAAGTTACATGTTGGGAGATGAGTATTAAAGAAACATATTAAAGAAACAGACACAATGGTAAAGGTTTCAACTCTCAATCTTCATCCAGTCCAGAGTTTAACTATGCTCTAAAAACTGCACAGGTGGGTGCAGTGTTGCAATGTTCATCATTTGAGGACTTGGTTCTGATGAGATCAAAACAACTTGTAGGTGGAAGGTGATTTTTTACAATTTTTAAGTAATATTCTCATTCACCAAAACTACTACATAATTAACCCTCGCCAGTGTAGCGGGGGGGGGGGGGGGGGGGGCCAGAGTATCTTTTTCAAGAGTGAAATATTTTGGAAACATGAAGAAAAAAACAAATTCTTGCACTGAGGGTGGATTTCCCCCTCCCCTCCCCCTCTCCCTCTGTACTGTCCTTTTGCCCACCATGTCAACATCAATATCACAAACAGTAAATGTGAACTCAGGCAACACCTCATGATCCTCAGCAAAAATATTCACCATCGATCATGATTACACAAAATGAAACAAAGATTCTGCAACAAATTAGTAATCATGTCAATCATCTGACAAACCTTCTTGTCGCCGGCATCGACCTCCTTGGCGGCATTGATGTGGAGCTCCTTGAGCTGCTGCTTCAGGTCTGTGTTGGCCTCCAGCTCCAGCAGAGCCTGGCCGATAGAGTCCTCAAACTCTGTCGGCTTGTCGCCCTTCTTCACTATTTTTGCAGCCAACGCCATCTGCAAACAAGGCCTTTCTAAGACAGCTGCCAACAAATATGCTGAGGGGCACAATATCCCAGTGTGTGGCAGAAGAGGCGAGTTGTCCCAGAAACTCATGGATGATGATTGGAGCTGATGATTGGGGCTGATGATTGGGGCTCAAGGGCGCCGCAACGGAAGGAGTTATACGGCGCTCAAAGATGCTCATAAAAGGAGAAAAAAAATCCCATTTCACTTTCCCACCCACCCACACTATGCTTGTCCCCATTTGAGAGCAACTTGATGCCAGTAACCAAGTGCAGTACCAAACAACACATACCAGATATTTTGCACTAAATTCATTATAAGTGGTGGTGAATTGGTTTTGTGGGCATGTCAACTGCTAGGGTTATTTGTGCACTAAATTCATTACAACTGCATGCAAACTTACAAATTGAAAGTTCAGAACCTGGAGTGACCCCATAAGCAGTGTCATGATAGGGTAATATTGCATGCATGATGCATGTATCTGTACCAGTATCATCATCCATCTGTGGTAACACACCCACAATTTACTGGCAGCAACTGATACACTTTTAATTTATTGATACATTATAGAACTTAGAAGGTGCATAGTGTCTGATATAACGAGTAGCAAATGGTTTAGGAGTGTCAAGTCTAGTTGAACCGAAGGTAGCCAATGGCAAGATAAAAAGATAGTAGCTTAAGAGATGGTTGCGAGTAGGGGTGTACAGTCGGGCGGTTAAATCACAGTTACGGTTGCGATTTCCGTTCAATGTCAAGGTTACGGTCAGTTGCGGTTGCAGGGTTACAGATACGGGCGGTTGCAGTTATGGTGATTTTATCCCACAATTAAATTTACATAGATTAACCTTTGCAACAATTCACAGCAACAGTACTAAGCTATTTTTTTCTTTTTACAAGCTTCCACATACAACTTTGACTGCCTCCTAACATGTCCTAAATATACTTCTTAACCTTCCAATGGTACATGTGTCTGCCTACAGGTGGCTACAAATTTTGCTTAGATCAGTTACGGGTCGAATCTTATGATTATGGGCAGCCACGTATTCAAGCCCCACTGTTATGGCTGATTGTGGTTGCAAAATTTTAAGCATGTACACCTCTAGTTGTGAGGTCAGGAATTCCCTATACTATAATGCAGATAATTGCCTGAAAATATTAACAATTCACACTGCCAGTTTCAACTCCCAGCATAACAAGTGCCCTATCTACTAAAATGCTGAGTGATGTTTATGCTTCTCTTGAGCCAGATAAAATACCAAAAATGTAACATTTATAAAATGAGTAGGGGTACTGTAGACATAAGCCTAGCACTTCAACTAAGCCCTGTCAAAGGTCAGCCCCACATGGTTGCATTTCCAATGCAATGCGTCATTGTCAGAAAAGTGGTTTCGCTATACTAAGTTCACATAAACAATTTCCTCACCATCGTCAGAACAAATTTTCACAATGTGTATACCAATCAGACACATAGCCAGGATTTCACTCAGGGAACGAACACGACACATTTTCAGCCACAGGGGTGTAGTTGAGAATTCTCAACTGGATTCTTTCCATGCAATGCCATAGGCATAATGTTAAAAAGTTAAACACAATCCCATTTTATCCCGACTCCTGTCCTGGTTTTGATGCATGTCAGGTTTTTAGTATGAATTCCATGTAAGGCTGGGCAGAATCTGGTCCAGTGGCATCTCAGTGGTTAAACTTGATAGTGAATAAGAGTGCCCAGAGGAAAAATGGGAGGAGGTTGGTGCCAGTTGGAGGCACTGTGGGAATAGACTCATTCTGACTTTACTGAGAGAAACCATAAAAGCACATTGTGCATGGTGTGATGTCCCTTCACACTTTGTAAATTCTGTTCAATTTGCTGCTGATCTATGAAACCATTTAGAATCATTCCAGATCAGTTGGTGACATTCTGACAAAAAGCTGGCTGGTGGCCAGAAGCCCCAGTCAGAAATCAAATAATATGTTTTAGAGAAAAAGTTGTCACCAATCTTATTGCAAATACAACTGTGGATAAGTTGTGCGATACTGCGCGAGTATATCGACATTATTGCCTGATATCTGGTAACAAAAATTGGTCTGACCTTCTTTGGCAAACAAGAAAGGAAGGGTAGAAGTCCTCACTTTGTGAAATCCTCATCAGAATTGTATCACAGTGTAGGAGTTTTCACAGTTCTTTTCACAGTTCTAAGTCTCAGTCTTGCCTACATTTCAAATGGTAGATTCTGGCATTAGGTGTCCAGGATAACAGCACCTTTTGCCTAATAGGGTACATAGAAGTCCTTACTTCAGATGTGGCAGTCTTCCCATGACAATTTGTCTTCTGCAGAATAATGTGCGGGTGACAGTATAATGTGCATCAGTCATTTTGGTATAGTCACACAATGCACTGTACCATTTACCACAGGAGTCACACCCTGCCCACTGATATTTGTCACCTTCCTAGTTTCAAATAGGCAGGAGCTGTCATTGTTCAAGTATGTAATGATATTAAACCTGATGAGTTGTCTAGTATACATTAGTTGGGGTTGCTTTTAAAAACCCATCATTGGAACAATCACTCTCATCCCACTAATCTAAATCACAGAATTAAATGCATGGTTGGCAAAGTTGCTGTTTGCTGGTATGCATTTTGTGGTTGTACTCTTTTGTATTATGGGCTTTAGGTCTCCAGAGCATGATGCAGTTGGATCAAATGAATCAAATATTATTATTTATCATATTTGATTTAATTATATCTATATTCCCCTTCAGATTATACAAATTCAACAGAGTACAAAAAAATTCAAAATGTATTCCAGGAAAAGCAACTTTGCCAACCATGATTCAATGCTACTTCCATTGTTACAACAATTAACTTCCCTTGCTCTTTATCAGTTGCAAGGGGAGGGGTTGGTATTGTATCAATATGTTAAATACTAAAGCACTGTGCCCAAAATAGTTGTTATGGCGATACTTCCCTTTCTAACCTAATCACACACCAAAATTAATAATAATTATGGATTAACATATTCTGGACCTGAAATATATAATTCCAGAAAAAAAAACATGCCAAGCATTTTCTGTTCTAATGCAAAGCATTAACTATTGCTGAGCATTCCATGCTATGGTGTAATTAAGACAATGCTGAAGTAAGGACTCTTTGAGAAAGGAAATAAATATAATTATATCCAACTGGATCATGCTCTCAAGACCTAAGGCCCAGAATACAAAAGAGTACAGCTACAAAATGCATACCAGCAAACAGCAACTTTGCCAACCATGCTCTTTGGGAAGGGAAATATAAATATACTTAAATCTGATGATTAATATCTGATTCAATATATCCAACTGGATGATGCTCTGGAGGCATAAAGCCCAGAATACAAAGGAGTGCAACTACAAAATGCATATCAGTAAACAGTAACTTTGCCAAACATGTGAGAAACAGAACATTTTGTTGAAGAAATACCCCACATTCTTGAGGACTTTATTGCAGAAAAATGAGAATCAATTCAAAGATCTTCTGCAAAAGGCAGAAACAGGAGATTTCTGGCAAGGGTAAGGCAAATATTTATGGTTCAGTGATTGTGTTTTTAGCTTCATGCTGAAATTCCTTGAGCACTCAAAGCAAATATGATGTTTACACACTGTCAGTATAGGACCAATAAAATGTGTCATTTGTTTAAGACAATCATACCTTTTTTTGTAATTACTAGGAAAAACACATGGAAAATGGTAATATGTGATATTGGCCACTGGAACCCTAATAGATTGAGAGCACATTGAATTTACCTCATTTTCATCACCAATACAAAAATAAAACATTTACATGTGCACTTTCCGGGATTTGAGCTGGGTGTTGATTGAATAGGCTTGTTCCAGTGCCCTTATCTGGATTAAGTTGAGGCTGTGTTTTCTCCACCGGTCGCCTCTACTAAAATCAGATGAGCCTCCACTAACCTCATGTGAATTAGCAAAACTTAAACCTATCAGTGAGCGGTTGAGGCTGGTAGAGGAAAGTTAACCTTATTTGTTGATAAGCTCTGGCGCACTGTCATTCATCAGTGGCGCACTGCCAATGTTGTTTGCATTGGAAATAACTAGTGTGTTCCTGTGCTCTGCTAGATTAAACATCAACTGTTTAAACTAGATTAAACACTGATTGGGTAAAAACCTATTACAGTTGAGGGTGTTGGAACAAGCCCAATTTAATAAAGGGTAAGCTGTTCTAATGTCAAGCATAACCTATTGCTGAGCATTTCATGCTATGGTGTAATTAAAACAATGCTGATGCAAAACATTACACCATAGCATTAAAAATGTTAGGAGATGGGACATGTTTGACACTAGTACAGATTAACATTCCTCTAGTGTTTCACAATAGATACAAATAGTATAGGTAGCACTATATTATACTGCCATGAACTTCAGAGGTGCATTAGACGACTACTACCTAGCTGTCCCAAAAACCTGTTTAAAATTGTATCAGTTAATCCATTCTGCTCTTGTTTGATTTTTTAGATAACACAAGCCAAGCATCTGATGAAAAAATAATTTTATTAATATTTTACTTTTACATTGTTATATGTAAAAAATTTGTGTGAAACTCGACATGACAAAATGATGGCTTCGCATTAACCCGCTGGAACACCTAAACGCAACATCCGAGGAAAAATTGAACAATGTAGAAAGGCACTGAACACAACGGGAAAAACAAAAACAAAAATGAAGCCCCATAAATCAAAAAAACATTAAATTACTGTTGTAAGGCATAATCGACGCACCTTGCCCGGCTGAAGCGGAATCACAAAAGGTGGTTTGACAGCGTTGCTGTAAACAGTACGGAAAACTTTTTGTTTGTAGACCTTTATAAAATTGAAATACAAGAAAACCCAGTGAATAAAAATAACTGATTTTATCCGAATTCATCATCAAATTTATCGCAACAATTTATATGAAAATGCAAAGAAAAACATAAAAGCGTGGTCTTCTTGAAACTGTTTTGCAGGTTAGAGAACGGTTTACCGATTTGTGATGATCGTTTTCTCATGAAATATATGTATTTTTTAGCTAAATTTGTATTTATACTCTCATTAGTAGCCATTCAAAGATTCAGGCATTTATCAAGTTTTCCAATTAATAGGCACCCGCCAAATACACTTAAATGTGTTCAGCTGACATGCGTGAGCAGCACCCGCGCCTCATCTACAAATCGTTGCCCGGAATCCCCGAATTATGACGTCATTTAAGCTATCATCAGAGTTTCTCACGCAGGAAACGCTGAGTCCGATCAGGGATGATAGCTGTCAGCATTCGCGCCAGAACTTGTTTTGTTTTGACACTCCGCTGTGTGTGGAGTGATCGAGTGTCGCGTTGGTTCTGTGTGGTTGATCCTAATATTTGTAATTGTTTGAAAGTGAGTTTGATACGAAAATAATTTCCTGAAATTGGAGAAATCCCCTTATTGAAGTATCAACAATGGATCAACAACTAACGACAGGTGCAATTGCGAAGATGCTCAATGGAGACAAGGTTGATAATGCGGTTCTCCAAGTCATGAGTCACAAAAGGGTTGTAGGTAAGTCAAAAGCTGGTTGCTGTTTGTGTTTCTTGTATTTTGGCAGTTTAACCATAGACTCGAGCCCCTGCCATTTCAGCATGTTTAAAATCAGACAAAACAAATAGCAGAGTGGGAAGCCACAGGCAATCCTTGACGGTTCCATGACATTTTTTTGTCTGACATTTTTTGGTGACATTTTTTTGTCAACATTTTTTTAACAAAATAAACCAACCAAAGCCAACCGAACCTAACCTAACCCTACCTAAAACAACTTAATCTAACCTCGCCTAACCTTACTTATTGTTGATGGAATAATTTCAGATGAAAACCCCATGGATGAAAATTTGTCTGGACGAAAATCTATCCTGACACGGTCCTTAACCTAATCCTTTCCCGAAATACATAGTATAGTATATGTCGAGATCTGTGACTCAGCTTTTATTCATTTTTTAGTGGACTACTCAAGTTCAAGTTAATAGCCTCACAAGGGAAGTTGAAGTGACCCTAAATATGATATGGAAAGCTCTGGAGACCTAAAGCCCAAAAATCAAAAAGAGTACAACTACAAAATGCATACCAGCAAACAGCATTTTTGCTGTAGGCACACCATCCAATAGAGAATGCCACACTTAGCAAATATGGATGTGCACCAGACCAGCATGACCTGACATCTGTAATCTAATTATTCCAATATTTATAAATCTCACTGTAGCTACTGCTGACTTCATTGCTGAGTGTTGTTTACATGACTGCCATCAGCGCCTGTATGATGTCACATCCACAGATGAGAATCAGTTAGTCTCTTTTTTCTTCAGTCACTAGGTTGCAGGATGTAGGTTGTAGATTGTAGGCAGAGTTGGCATTTTTGCCATTTGCCAGTTTTCAACTTGATTCTTTCCATGCAACACCATAAGTGCAATGTTTAAAGTTCCCCCAAAATAACATTTTGTCTATTGTAAACTGAATCGGTCAGGGGGCATGCCCCCTTGCCCCCCCCCCCCTGGCTACATCCCTGTTTGGGATCAAATGTGCTACTTTGTTACTGTGACTGCCAGGTTAGGTGACTAAATTATGTGGTTTGAGGATTGTTCATGTCAACCACAGGAACCATGTCCCACAGTGTGTGGCAGCTGGCTTGGGAGATTGCATGTGAGGGATGGAAAAGTGTGCATAGATGCACATTCAGCTTTGACCCATGTCCACACAGGCTCACCTCAAGCATGTGACTCAAGACACGTTAAAAAAGTGAAAATTTATATGATAATTTATCTGGAAAAGTTTAACTTGACCTCATAATTTCCCTCTTATTGCAAAATCAGAGGATGTGTGCACATTTGCTGCCTCACAAGGACCAGGAGTTGGACTGAGCAGGGTTTGAACAGGCTAACACTGATAGTTGCTATTGTTCTTGCTGCCTCTCAGTACTTGTGCCACAGAACATTGCCCAGAAATAAAGCATCTTCTAGATAATGAATACATGGTTTATGAGTTGACTGTATACTAGCATGCAATGGATGCTGGTATGTCAATATGTTACCCTATTAGGTTTGTCCTTTGTTGCTGCCTGCCTTGTCCTAAAGAAGGTTACAAACAGGTCCAACAGGTCCAACAGGTAAGGGGATCCACAAGAAGGTCAGGACTCAGGACCTTCAAATTGTAAGCTTTCTTGTGTCTGTGAACATTCATTGAGTTTCAGGGAAACTTAGAGGATTATAGTTTGGTTCAGTCTTTTAAGACAAAATAAAGGCATTAAACAGGGTGTCAAACTCTCAGAGGTTGCACACGCCTCCTCAGTAGTCTCACTATTTTCAGCCTGCTGTGCTTTTCAACATGCTTGCTATAAGCATGGTCACACAGGTACTAAGGAGTTAATCCCTTCTTTTGCATATCTATGTATTTTTATTCTAGTTTTGAAGGAAGCAAGTGTCACTGCAGGTAGTTGGATACCCTACCTTACCTTCTTTTATTTTATCTCAGCCTTACTGTCAAACTATGACTGTTATAGCCCAGGCTGATTAAAGTAATCAGGCTATTTCCAACCAAAACCTTCGAGACTTCAATTCGTGGTAAGTTGCGGGCAGCTACCCGCGGATAAATATTTAATGTCAAATTACCTTCCAGTTTAAAAGGCACCTTAGTTAATGAAGGTATAATTTAACTTTGTAGCGGTGCTTGTGCCCAAAACCGTCATTTTTCATGACTTATCTTACTACTGTAATATTGGCATGCAGAGGGGCCCACAAACAACAAAGCCAAGGCGATGTTTTGCAGGCACATTGTATTGCAAGGCATTACAGGCTGTTTCTCAATAGAGAAACACAATGCTAAAGTAAAGTGCTTCTTCTATTTCTTATCAACGTTCGGTGAACAACGCTCTTTGCTGATATATATCATTGAGCAGCGATTGTCAATCTATGGCCGTTGTCAATGTCCGGGCACCGACAGACAGGCGTCGAAATATGGTCCCGCCACACAACTCCCGAGTCGGAGAGAGGCATGTCAAGTCAACTGGCGGCTACGCGGCTCGTCTCTGGGGTAGGCATTGACGGTTGCAGAGGAGGGGGGGGGGGGGGTGTAAGCCGGGCCAGGGCCTTTACAGGGCATCTGGAGTCCAGATACAAAAATAGGACCTTTTAAGCCCAGGAAGGGCCTACTGGAAGTGTGAGAAAATCGAATGCAAGCTATATTGACCTAAAAGGTGAGGTGAGCCCTCTCGTGGCAAAAGTGGGCCATTTGGAGGTCGAAAGGGTCACTCGGGGGGGGGGGAGGGGTAAAATGTTGGGTCATATAGGGACAGGGTACGTCATCTAGGATTCTAATTTGTGAGGTTGGGTCACCTGACCTGGTAACCTGGCCTTAGATGACGTAGCATCCAAAATTCCACACAGTGTGCGTAATTGATGCCCAAACACGTGTGCCAAAAAAAACGGCGGCGCTGCGCGCCAAATTCAATTAATATTTGTGCCACGAATTCAGGTCATATTTGTGACCAAATGGGTCGATCGAAGCGGCTAAAAAATACAGCATTGAATTACCGGATGATTGTCCTAGAAAATATTGAGTTAGCGACCTAATTGAAGGCTTAACCCATTTCAAAAGCCAAAATAGTATCGACGAAAAGTTACCCTCAAACATAACACTTGGCGCCACCCTCGGGTTGTAGGCCCCAACTGGCCACTCATCTGTCCCTGTATGTGACGTGAGACACTCATTGCATTCCCTAAACCCTGGCCACCCTGCCACCCAAAGCTTGCATCTCTGGGCCAGACTTACCTACCCACATGTTGTCCCTATGTATCCTGTGAGGGAACGTGGTCCTCAGACTCATGTGTCATTTATTGTCTTGTAGATTGGCTGCGGAGGAAGGATTTTGAAGTTACTGTGGTTGAGAGCCACGATTTGTGAAATAAATACCTGCTTAATGCCTATTTCATCAACTCACAGGTCTACAAAGACTTGGGGAAAAACTTAGAACTAGGATGTAGTGGTGTCGTAGATGGATAGTGGACATACATTTTATTTGTTTAGAGTTTCTTTTATTTTTGCCAGCAGACAAAGATAAGTATGTTGTTCATGTGCTCAAACTAACCATGGTGTTCCTCTTGCTGTGAAATTGTGTGCCATTCGAATTTTCCACCGCTATTGCACACGACTTTGTCGAACGTGATGTCTTTATGCTGGATCACGGTGGCGTGAATTTCCTACTGCCTGAATACAGATCGCGTATATAATTGGCTGACCACAGCCCTACCCCTGTGACAGGTGACACTGAGCGGTACCGTCTGCTGATCTCGGACGGCCAGCACATGAACAGCTTCGCCATGCTGGGCACCCAGCTGGCCTACATGATCCACGAGAACCGGCTGGCGCCCAACACCGTCATCCGCCTCAACCGCTACGTCTCCAACACGGTCGGCGGCACCAAGAAGATTGTCATCCTGCTCGACCTCACCGTCCTGGTGCCCGGAGAACAGGCCAAGAAGATTGGCAACCCGGTGGCCTACTCTCCCACGACCGGCGCCGCCGCCCCCGCCCCCGCCCCCGCCGCACCCGCACACAACAGCTCGGCTAGTCCCGCCCCCGCTCCCAAACGGCCCGCCGCCCCCGCTCCGGTCGCCCAGAACTCGCACATGCCGATGCACAGCGTGATGCCGATTGCCCACCTGACGCCGTACGCCAACAAGTGGACCATCAAGGCTCGCGTCACGGGCAAGAGCGACATCCGCACCTGGAGCAACGCGCGCGGAGAGGGCAAGCTGTTCTCGTTCGAGCTGCTGGATGAGAGCGGGGAGATCCGCTGCACTGCGTTCAAGGAGCAGTGCGACAAGTTCTACGACTTTCTGGAGGCGAACAAGGTTTACTACCTGAGCCAGGCGACGCTGAAGCCGGCCAACAAGCAGTTCTGCGGATCGATTCAGCACGACTTCGAGCTGACGCTGAACCATAACTCGGTGATCGAGTCGTGCAACGACGACTCGACCATCCCGGGCATGCAGTTCAACTTTGTGCCCATCTCGGACCTGCAGACGATGGACAAGACCGGCAACGTTGACGTCATCGGCGTCTGCAAGGAGGCCGGCGACCTGGACCGCATCATGTCCCGCAAGCTCAACAAGGAGCTGACCAAGCGCGACTTAAAGCTGGTGGACCAGAGCAATACGGAGGTGACGCTCACCCTGTGGGGCTCGCAGGCCGAAAACTTCGACGCCGCCGGCAACCCGGTGGTGGCCATCAAGGGCGCGCGGCTCTCCGACTTCAACGGCTGCAGTCTGAGCAGCGGCGGCAACAGCAAGATCCAGCTGAACCCCGACATCGACCAGACCTACAAGCTCAAGGGCTGGTACGAGAACGAGGGCGTCAACCTGGAGTCCAAGTCGATCTCGACGCGCGCCAGTCGCTCGGACAACTTCAAGACGTTCGCCGAGGCCAAGCATGAGAACATCGGCGGCGGTGGCGAGCCGGGATACTACAGCGTCTGCGTCACCATCCTGCAGTTCCGCAGCGAGAACTGCCTCTACCAGTCCTGCCCGAAGGGCGACTGCAAGAAGAAGATGATCGACCAGCAGGACGGCACGTTCCGCTGCGAGAAGTGCAACGAGCAGTTCTCCGAGTTCCGGTGGCGTGCGCTGATGCAGATGAACGTGGCCGACATGACCGACAACCAGTGGGTCACCGCCTTCCAGGTGAGGAGCCATCCCCGGCCCGCTGTTCTTACGTGGCTGTGCTTTACATTTAACTTGACACGCTAATGTGATGTTGGGCCTTAATGCCGTTGAGTGACCGAGAGATATGAATTTGTCTGTCCTTCGCAGCGTGCTCTTCTATCCAGGCATCTCATTGATCGCCTGAGATTGCTTGTGAATTAAATGGCTTGCGTACTCATGTGTGCTCGCGCGACGTGGCCGGTCCAGCAGCTGACCGTTCGCCCCTCCCACCTCTTACCCCGCAGGAGACGGCCGAGGCCGTGGTGGGCATGTCGGCCGACGAGCTCGGCCGGATGCGCGACTCCAACCCCGAGTCCTTCCAGGAGGTGTTCAACCGCGCCACCTTCAAGCAGTTCAACATGACGCTGCGGGCCAAGATGGAGACGTACAACGACGAGTCGCGCATGCGGGTCGTGGTGTCGGCGGCGACGCCCGTGTCGGCCGACCTGGAGGCGCACAAGCGGCGTCTGCAGGAGGAGATTGCAGCCATGGGCGGCGATACCAATGGCAGCAAGACGGTCGGCTAGACGTGGACGTGCAGCGGACGTTGGACGGACGTGCAGTCGATATTCGATGGATGTGGGACGGACGTTGGATGGTCGCTCGGCGAACGTTCAGTGAACATTCGATGGAAATTCGTTGCACGTTTAGTGCCCGTTCGGTGAACTGTGGTAGCCGGTTAAGCAGCTTAGCGTTGTTGCCAGGACCAAAAGGTAACGCGGGCGTCGCCGGCGATGTCCGAACTCGCGCTGTATTCGTGCTGGGCTCGTTCTGGAATCGTTTCTGACTGAAGCTGGAGTGATCTGGTCATCGTAACGATCGACTCCAGGTACGGATCGTGACAATGTTCCGACGGCTCGGAGTGACCTTGAATACCGCCAGTGACCTTGGAGGGATCCCTCGCCGAGTGTGTGAGGAGGACTTGTCGATAGTGATCGATTTAACCGATGTTGTCACGTCTGTTCCC
The DNA here is from genome assembly GCA_031763405.1 of Balanus nubilus. NCBI lineage: Eukaryota > Metazoa > Arthropoda > Thecostraca > Balanomorpha > Balanidae > Balanus > Balanus nubilus. Next base: position 16,714 of record JARFNZ010133968.1, read on the forward strand.
ACTAGTCTAGCTTGGCGCCAAGAGTGGTCATGTGGACAGCTGAGAAGCCCACAAGTGCATGACGTTCAGTTTGAACTTATTGGTTACACCAAGCTATGTCTCTGGTTTCACAATGCTGTGGGTCTTTTTTTCGTCGTCCGATTGCAAGTCGCTCGGCAATGGCACATGATTCAATAATTCCGCACTGTCCTTGAACGTTCGGACGCTTGTTGAGTTATCTTGAATCACGCTCGTTTTTGTGTATTGCGATGTAATTTTGTAATATATAAAAAGCAAAAACTTTCCGGTGGGTGTCGATATGGCGATGGTGGGCTTGGATTCTATAGGGTTTTGGGTGCAAATTAAGGGCAAGACTTGTGCTACGTTATCCGATTGAAATCCTCCGTACAGGATATCGTATATAGGAAGGTTTAGGTGCCATAAGCCTTTGGTCTTTATATATTTCGTGACGAAATGGAAGGCAAGCTGGAAGATTGCGGTTTCAACCAAATTTTGATCCAACTGTGCTAGATTTAGACTCTAATAAAGATGAATGAAATAGGATCTTACGTCGCTTCCAGTAGGTCATATGTTTCAAGTATTTTTTTATTGATTTTGCTCCATCTGAGGTGTGTCCAGGTTACTGACAAACTTTACTAGGACTACAGACTGCAGAGTAGACAGCTCATAGCCAATAATGCTCGTTTTTTGTCGAAGCCGGACTCTGCTTATTTTGGTATACCTACAATGAATGGGCAACTTATAAACCCTACTGTCGGAAGTTTTTTCCAGCACCTCAACTGTTTGCCCTCCTTCATATCACAGCTTCCCACATTTTCTAATTTAAAAACACTCACTGCCAGCCTTTACATTTATTTAGGTACAACTGGGTTTCACTCATTTTTGGTGGTTTGCTCCTATTCTTTAGCAATTGTTGGCTGTTCTTCAGCTGAGACCAGAATACCTATTCCGGTCAAATATGGCCCTAACTCATATGGCAATGCAAAATGGCAAGAGAAGAACTAGATGCAGACAAATCATGTGTGGTACAGCGGGCGCAGTTCTATTATCCATGTATGTTCTGTGATTCTGTGGCACCTGTTAGGCCAGTTGGTAATAGGTTCTGAGTAATATCTTCTTTAATTCAACTTTGAACAGGGCTGGTTGTGTCGACAATAGCATCCAGATTGACAAAACCAGTGGAACTAGTAACTACAAAATAGTTGGAACTGAGAGAGAAAAAGCTGGGCTGGAGGGGAAAAAGTTGTTTCTTATTGCAAGTTGCCATTGCGGAATTTTAAGTTGTGAGTGCTAGAAAGGTGGCGAAAGTACCTACCTGTACCCCATTTGTTTTGCCTATTGGCGGCCGACACTTTAAGTTCGCTATTCGCCGCTAGATGTCGGGCCGATCTGGTGGCGGCTCCCACCGTTATGTGACGTCACGGTGGCCTGTTTGGGCGGCGCTCGTTCCGCCGGCCGCCGCGGTCCGTTCCAGTTCGGCTGCGAGGCTCGTGGGGTGGCGGAGGCGGAGTGTCCCGCCCTAGGGCTCAGTACAGTGGTCAGGGTTGTCTTCACGCCTCCACAGTGGTTCAGTCGGCGGTCTTCTGAGCCCGGGGAGCTCCTCAGTCGACGAGGAGGAAAGGTGAGTGCGGCGACGATCACCGCGTGGGGAAATTCTCGCAGCTGGCTCGCAGCGGTGGCCGTTGTAGAGCAGGTCACGCATACCTACTTTGTATTCCGCACGCATCTCGTTGCAACTTCAAATACACTGGAAAGTGCTCGTCTGAATTTGAAGTCGCCTTCGTTTTTTAATCGCCCCGGCCCCTTCGGCGTTGAGGTCGACGACGATGGGCAGCACAGGTGCGGTGAAAGGCGGAGTGCTCCCGCCCTCGGAGTGTTCCTCAGCCCACCGTAGTCGTACGGGACGGCCGATCTGTCGGCGGTGCCGCCGGAGAGCACGCCACTGGACAGGGGGCTGTGCGGACCGATTACCCTGTGAAGAACAATGGAGGCGGCATGAGCCCGGAAACACTAGCCGGCCGGCCCGGTCCGCTCCGAAGTCCGGGGTCAGCGGGGCGTTCAGCGGCGCAGGTGCGCCCGCCCGGGTCACGGCCGGCGTCACTTCCGGCGCTGTGACGCGCCGGCTCGTCACCGTCACGTCCGGAGGGAATGAGCGAGGTCAGACTGCGATAGAAATCGTGATGATGAAATGACGAACGTGGCGAATGATTTCCTTATTTTTGATTGTTATGCGTCAGAACAAGAACCTGTGCAATTCTATGGTTTTCCGGAAATTAGTGGTCACGCAAGGGGCAAGGGTGTAGGATTGTAGGGGAAAGTGGAGTAAAGCGGACTACCGGGGCAAAGCAAGCCAATAGTTAACGCACTTCTTGCTGCGGTGGCTCGGCTATTGGAGTGTTTCCGCTCCAGAACAAAACAAACGGCATTTTCGATTTATCTTCTAATCAGTGTTATGGAAATGTTTAAACTACCACGATGTTTGTGTATAAATGGGGCGACGAGCTCTGACCTCCAACGTGACCTGTTCGAGTAAAGGGCCCCAGTGTGCACCTCACGCAGTCTGCCCTGCTTATTTGAACATTAAACAATGACCATGC
>JARFNZ010133969.1:0-11016 GCA_031763405.1 Balanus nubilus
TTTTGCTCCTGCGTTGAAACAGATTGGCCAGTTTCAATTAAAAAGGTGCAATATGGAAATCAACTGGTTTTCACATTTAACAAAAACAGCTTGAATGCTTCCAACTTCAAGCCAAATAATTTAGCACCTATTGTTTAAACGATATTCGTTTTGACGAAAAATTAAATTCCAAGAAGTTTTAATGGCATGTGATCAATGTCAAAATCATTCATTTCTCATCATTCTACAAACCGAAACACCGGCACAATGCTTCCAACACTTAACTGCGAACTTCAAGACAAAATATTTACGCTCACAACATCAAAAAGTTGGCTGTTATTCACAGAATGTGCCGGGTTGCGGAATTGGATATCCGAGCGCAGCTGCGACTTTTCTTCAGCGGCCTCAGAACTGTGAGGGTGTGTACCGAGTTCCAGAGGAGCGTCCCCCATCCCGGCACGTGCAGTTTGTCTGTCGGGATAGATAGAGCAGGCGAAATACAGGGGTGGGGGCGATCAGCTCCCGCATAAAAACGACAGTCAACAGCTACGCGCAGACGAAAACATGCCTAATTGGTTTCCAGGCTACGGCAAAAACTGGGCATTTGTCCGACATTGAGGATGTGTCAAGCAACGGCTCTGTTTTTCAGGAAGGAATCAGTCAGGTGACTTAGTTGTCGATGTGAAGAGGTAAAAATAGACGGCAGTTGGGGGAGGATGCGGGTAACAAAGTGTTCACATGTCAGTCCTGTTGACGTGAGCCACATAAATCCTGGCTAGTCACGAACAAAATCAAATCTGAGTTGGTTTTGTATATACCCGTGTGCAAAAGGGCAAATGTATAAGTGATAAAATATCCAGATATTATTTTGTCACGCAACATCTACCGTCCCCCTCCCAAAAATAAGTATAAAATGGTGAATATTAATTTATAAGGCACGGTTTGGCTATTTTATATTTTCCAGCCTGATTAGAAAGCTGCGTGATGTTTTGTCTGTTATTCATGAGCGATGATGTCTGTTTCTGACATGTTCGCTGACACGCGTCAGCCACTGGCAACGGCTACCACTGACCCCTTCTCTCCTCTCTGACCAACGTCAGCTCCTCTCCCCAACGATCAGCGCCCCCCCCCCCCCCGCGCGCTAACGAGTTCCGCCAGAACCGCACTCCTCGCGCCGCGTCCATTTGGCCAATTATTCCGCCCCGGGTGCTCTGGCTATTTGTAACGATGCAACAATCTGTTACCAACCCTTCCTTACACATCATTGCTCTCATTATCGGACGTGGGGCGCGGACCCGGCACTCCCTGGCCGCTGGCGGGGCGGCATTGTCCAGTGCGGCGCCGCTACGACTCTGTTTTGCTCACGCTGTGTGTGGATTTGTGACTGGCAGCTCTCCGGAGAGGGGGATCAAAGGGGAGAATGTGGGGCGCCCGAAACGGGGTGAGACGAGGTGGGGATACGGCCCGTGCTGATGATGCTGTCGGGCTGTACTGAGCAGCTGGCTATACAGGGATCGCATGTTGGGTAAACCAGTACAGAGCGTGTGTGCCTAGACAAACGGTGTATGGGGCTGATAGTCACGGTCAGCTGGCCTGGCTGGGTTTATAAAGATTGAGTCATCGATTTATTAACACCCTCGCAGAATATCAAGCTTTCGCTCCTTATGAAGAACCACGTCTTGTACTCATATACCTTTCGTCTTTTAATTCTCTGCGATTTTCTCTTCTAATGATAATCAAATATTTGCGTGATCAAAGTTGAAATATGATGCAATAGTGCCAACGGCGAGAATATGGGAAGTGCCGTTTATATGCTAAGCCAGACTTTAAAAGGCGGATGAAAAATATCTTACGCCGAAATGACTAAATTACCCCATAGTCATGTAAATGGCTGCTAATACTCGTGGTCGCAAACTGACATTATCATTTACTTATACCGTTATCGAAGACAAAGAGAGAACACGCCACACGCCTGCGAGAGAACACGCCTGCGACAAGGGACCGCTTTTAAGGTTCAAACGGGATAAAAACACATACCACATAATTCGTGGATGTTTAGCCTCTTTGAAAACCATAAATGATTGGGATTTAGGAAATATTTTCGAAGAAAACCAAATACATCCAACAAGAATGGCAAAGCGATGAAAATTAAAAGCGACGAAAAGGTAAAAATGAAATACAACTAGGAACGGGTCAGAAATACAACAAGCCAACAAATAGGTGGCCGAACAAACAGAGCCCGAAGGCCATAGAAGGCGCCGTCAGTATGTATATATATGTATGTACATCATTTTGCAGGCTCGGTCTGTACACCCGGCCCTCGTCCGTCTGAGATGCGGGGAGCCCTGATGATGCCATTATCCGATTCATCAGGCTGAGAAGTGAGCCGTAATCACACGTCCAGCGGAGGCGGGGAGCGGTCAATTTCCCCTCCGTGCCTGACCGGTGACCAGTGACCACTGACCACTGACCAGTCTCCGCCGGGTCAGCCGAGGCCCTGCCCGAAACACGCTGATGGCATTGCAGCGTGCGAGAAGGTTAAGGTGCCTAAGAACACCGCTCGGTTTCTAAAATGGCTGCGATGGTGAGCTGGTGCAATATCCCCAGTTATAGGCAAACTTTATGCTAGACCCCAGTTCCCAAACTAAAAATAAAATCCACTTCTTGTCTGGACAGAGTTCACATTAAATAAAATGAACGAGCTTTAATGATGGCCACATTAGCTGGAGTTATAAGGCCATTTCGGTAACGATCATCTTCTTCATGGGTTTTCAGTTTCAGGATTAATGTGGGTTGACAAATAAGACAGTAAGTGGTGCCATGTCTTGCCCGGGCTTGATGAATAATAATGTTTAAAGCAGTTGGCTCACGGTGATGCATATTAATTTCTTTAGTTCCGCTGCAAATTAAGTTTATGACGAACTCCTTTTAGCTAGGCGGCTCCAGTCCCTTGTCATCGCAATACCTTTAACGTGTCCACTGTCAACCAAGCTCGGCCAAATGACGTCAGCGGGGTAACACTTCTCTTTGCAAGTTAACAAGTTGTATGCAAATCAGTACAGTTTAGATCCGGTTTCTAGAACTTTTAAAACATGATGCCTTACTTAATATGCAAAAAAGTGTATATTTCGTGTATCATTTGCTAGTTTTGCTATGGCAGTGTTTGAGGCGGTCTCCATCGCGTGCTGCAGCAATTTAGTTCTTATTTTGTGAACATTGACATTTATGGCACTCGAGTTTGGGGCGGTTTCCTTGACAACGAAGTGTAAACAAACATCACATTGATTTGTTGTAAAGCGGGTGTGAAAACGTTTTTTAAGGCGCGTTCAAAGTGTTGAAGATTTCTCGATTTTATAATTAAATATTCAATCGCATTGTGGATTGTGTTTAAATACACCGAAATCGGGACAAGAACTGCGCGTTGCAACATTAAATTTACCTCTCGCTGGTGATACATAAAGAACGTCCAAGCAACACAAACTCTTCTAAAACTTTCAGTTTTATTTAGTTTACAACGCTTATTTTGTTTTACCTAAATGAACATGACATTAACCTAATTAAATCACGACGAAGTCCAACGGCTTGCAGCCATGGGCCTAGTGGTTTCAATTTTACATTTCCGAATTAAGTTAATTTTTGTATTGCATGTGTTCACACTTCCCATCTGAGAAAATGTATCCACCGTTTCAAACGCCGGCTCCCACTTAACTTTAAAAAATACAGAAGCTGCACGGCATAGCTCCTAGCAAGGAACATCTGGTCCCTAGATATTTTGATTTCAGACACATTTAGTCTCCCTATTCTCCAATGAAGAGGCGGACGTATCACGCTGACTTGATGTGGAGGAATGCAAGTTGTTAAATATATGCAAGTTTCCTGTAATTAATCCACCTAACTGACCTATGGAAAGTGGAAGGCAGCACAAGAAAGCGTGAGCTCATCCAATGGCGGATCAAATATACAGTCATGAAGCCAGCGCCCATCAAGCAGCATCAGTGGCCAATCGAAGTTTGGTGCGCCTGATTGACCCCACCCTGAGGCGAGAGCAGAGTATAGGCCACAGTGGTGTTTCCACCGCTGGAATGGGCCACAAACAGGCCGTATATAAGACTAAAACAGATATTGCTGTAGAATAGGTTTCTTCTTGCCAGGATGGCCTTCCGTAAGCATTCGGCCTTCGGTCCTTGCGGGGCTCATAGGAGGGACTGGTGATAGGAGGGTCCCAGAGGAGGGCCCCAATGGTGATACCTAATAACTGCATGAAATGGATGAATGAATGAGTAAACAACTACTCCGTATACCAGCCGTCGTCCCGCTGTGTGGCGCGGGAATCTTGCTTGAACCCATGTGTGTCGCGCTTGTGTGTCAGAGCCGGCTCGACCTCGGTTGGATCAGAGCTCATGCCTGCGGCGGTTAAGAAAAGGCTGCGTTTGCCGAACAATGCCCGGCTGGCAGGGGAAAATGTGTTAGAAACGGCGAAAGATAGGCACACGTTTCTTCCCAGTAATTTTGAGGTGACGATCAGATCAGTCATCCAGCCCGGAGTCCAGTGTGGTAGGTGGCGACCATGGTTGGAGTAGTTCACAATGTATCAAAGTGTACTGCTAACATGAAATAAGTGGGTCGATATTGCCTTGGCTCGAGTGAACAACAATGTATCGCGCAAGTCCTAAAGCTTCTTGATGCTAAAGCTTCTTGATGATTGGTGCCAAAGTCTTTCTCCTGAGAAATAAGGTCTTAAAAAATAGAGCGCCAGAAAGGGCCGATTAAACACTATTTGCATAGGGGACGTGTGGTGTTACGTGCCCGTGCTATAACGGTATTCGCTGTCTGCCCCGGACGGGTCTTCCTAGAAGGGGTGAATGGTATATTTTATTATTTTTGTGGTTGCCCAAGCACCCACAATCCTGATTTGAGCACCCACGATGTTAGCTGAGCACCCACAACAAAAATCCCTATGATACACTATTTGCCAAATGAACGCCCTCCCGGAAGGGCCACCGGAGCCTTTGACCGCTCAGCGCCCTTCTGACCGCCCAGCGCCCTTCTGACCGCCCAGCGCCCTTCTGACCGCTCAGAGCCTTTCTGAATGCCAAGCGCCCTCCAGTTCGCCCAGCACCCTCCTGACTACTCAGCGACCTCCTAACCGCCAAGCGTTATCTGACAGCTCAACATGCACCCTCCTGACAGCCCACCGCCCCTCTGATCACTCAGCGCCCTTCTGAACGCCAGCGCCCTTTTAACTACCCAACGCCCTCCTGACCTCCCAGCGCCATTCTAACTACCCAGCGCTCTCCTGACTTCCCGGCGCCCTTCTGACTACCGAGCGCCCTCCTGACCGCCCAGCGCCCTTCTGACCGTTCAGTGCCCTTCTAAACATCCAGTGTCCTTTTGCATGCCCAGCGCCCTCATAATCGCTCACAAAGGTGAATCCAGAAAGGTGATTTCGGGCGTTTTGCGGGCCAAATAAAAAACATAATTCTTTTAAAAAAAACTCCTTAAAGGGACATTGTCACCTTTGGCGGTAATATAAAACCGGTTAAAATCAACAAAGTGAAATTGGTGTCACTGATGGTAAGGCTCAAACGGGCAGCCACATCACCAAACAGGATGTATTGGGAAATCATTTTTGACTCATCTCCAACTCTCAAAAGAATTGCCTGATTATGATCCGCACTATTTCGGCATGATGGCCGCCACCATAAATATTGCATCGAATTTGGCGCTTTTCATACGTTCTTGGTAATGTGTTCTGCTCTGCTACACAATTTGTTAAATCGCTTAAATACAGGCACCGTAAATGTTGCATAATAAAAAGTTAATTAAATTAAAACAAAGTTTATCAAAAGGAATTCAAGCTCAAAATAAAAATCCTGGCGACAGGTTCTGCTATGCGGTTTGCTTACATTTCTTATGCGCTGCCAAGCAGAATATTCAAATTCGCCGCGGAGGATGGAGGAAGCCGGGCGGAATCCGATGACACGGTAAAGGGCATTGCATACTTAACTTAGCTAAGCTATAGCATCTGCGAATCGTGTTGATTCATGTTTTTCGAACGATAAAGAGAGGATTGTGTTTGACTAAAAATTAACTGAGAACAGAACCTCGAACGGAAACACGATTAAAATATTATTTTGTTGGTATACTCCAAAATCCTAATTAGGTAAACTTCCCCTTCAAATGTCAAATGTAATTCCCCTCAAAATGTCAAATGGTGCGATTCCAGTCATTCCAGAGTCTGTTATGCTAGGAAAAGTACTTACGGGTCTACCCTAAGTACGGTTACGGGTCTACAGTGCGAAAAATCGATCATTACATGAAGATTGCAGACGATTGAAGCGAAGTTTTTTAAACAGACTGGAGCGGTTGAAGCATCCTGACGGACGGAACTGGAGCATCCTGCCCGTCCGTCGCTCCCGCTCCGTCTGGCACCTTCCTAGAAAATGCAGCTTTATATAACATATTTTGAGGCAACATGTGAAGGTTATGTCGCCAGCGATAGGATTGATATGCCTTTATAGCGAACATAAATACCTAAACTTCGCATTAGGCGACAACAAAATTTACAAAAGTGCCCTTTCGTCGTCAAAGTGGTCGAAATACCATGTCAAAGCATGGTTTAAACAAAAAATGAGTAGTGTTGCTTTTGCAGCTTGGCGCCCTTACAGCCAAGCACCCACGCTCATTTTTTTTTAAATTACACCCCTGCTGCCAAGTATCTATGACCTTGTCCCAGTGCAACGCTCAAAGCTGAAAAAGGGGGAAACAGGGGGGTGACCTCTATGTTATCGGCCATAGGGAGGACGATTTACTAGTTTTAGCCCTTGAATGACGTCACTGGGTCCGACTGGGAGCGGGACTTCAAGCGTAAACAAAACGGTGGTCATTTGTTAGACGCAGAACGTGATGAGGTGAGTGGGATTTTTCTGAAGGCTGAGGCTAAGGTGAGAGCGGTATTCTGATCTGTCTGTCTGGCTCTGGTAGCAGCATTGAGGTGAGAGCGGCACTCAGACCCGCTGCTGTCTGCCCCTGGTAGTGGCGATGAGGTGAGAGCGGCACTTTGACCCGCCGCTATATTCTGGTCCTGGTGGTGGCGGTGAGGTGAAAACGGCACTCTGGTCCGCAGCTGTCTGCCCCTGGTGCCAGTGGTGAGGTCAGAACGGCACTCTGACCCGCCGCTGTCTGCCGGCTGCCGCTGGTGGCGCCGGTGAGGTGAGAACGGCACTGTGACCTGCCGCTGTCTGTCCCTGGAGGTGGTGGTGAGGAGAGAGCGGCACTCTGACTTGCTGTTGTCTGCCGCTGGTGGTGGCGGTGGAAATTTTATCTAGGGCTAAATAAATCTCGGAGTAATTCGACGCCGCAGAAACCGAAACACGTTTTGTGCTTTAAAAAATCGCGGGGCAAAGTGGGCCACTGCTGATTCACTTCGTCTCATTTGATTTAAACAATTATAATTTGCCACGTTGTTCTACCAATTGCTTTGTTGTTGTGATTGTTACCAATTTGTATTGTTATATTTTCTTTTTCATTTGTTTATTTATCTTTTTTATTCCATTATTTGTCATGATTCATCCTTGCTATTTTCTAAATTATTTATCATTTTATGTTAAACATAATTTAAAGTAAATGTTCGTATTAATAAAATAACCAAATTGTCTTTTACCCAAGACATACAAAGCCAAATGTTGGGCCCTTGGGGCAAAGTGGACCAGTATCAGGAAAAGCGGACCACCCCCGGTACGCTTTAACCCATTTAAAAATTTGATATTTGGACAAGCATTTCAGACAATATACCGAAAATAGCGATTGTTCATTACTGACGCGTTTACAGCTATGCAATTGCATTTTCGAAGCACTAATATTTATTAATATTTATGCACAAACATCGTGATAATCTCGACATTTATACAACACTAAAATAAGAAGATAAATCGACCATACCATGTTTTTTGTTCTGGAGCGGAAATACTCCGATAGCCGAACCAAAGCGGCCGGAAGTGCTCAACATAATGCACTGTTAGTGAGAACATTTGCCTGTAGATGGCTCCACTCATAAAACCAGCAGGGTAGGTTGTTTGCTTTGCCCCGGTAGTCCGCTTTACGCCACTTTCCCCTACCATCGATGTGAAGAAAAGCACCAGACCATTAAAGCATTCAGAGTGGTATGGTCAGCGCAAAAACATATGTACCCTGACCGCACAATGTTTCCATTCATCTTTACTGAAAGCAATCAAAACATTGATACCAACGCTCATGAGTGATACCTGAAGAAGTATGTCGTCTATTGCACGCAAAGAACAAACCCGAATAAATGTGGAAAAAATTGTTGAATGACCTAAAACATTATCGGAACCTTTCAACGGGTTCAAGTACCACCTAGAGAGTTTGTGATGCTGAAGGTGGCTACTACGTGAAATGCCCTTGGACATGCCATAGATTGCCTATGGAGCTTGTAGCTCTGATCATAGACCTCTATATATCGTATATATATAGTGGTCTGTGCTTTGATTGATCTGCAATACTTCGGGAGCGGTAGAGATTTGTGCCTCGGAACGCAATATATGAGTATACTCATATCTTGCGTGCGCGTAATGTAAATGTTCCTATTAACAAAATATCTGCGAATACAAATTTAATTAATTGAACTATTCTATGCGGAGGGCACCTTGGCCCGTTTGCCTTTTGAAAATAAACGGACTTTAGATGTTGCATGTGCTCGATGCATCAACCATTCAGTTTATTGAACTCGCCTTAGATCCGGTCCACCATGAGCGAAGAGTAAACGTTGCGTAAAGCAAACATAATCACTTGATTACCTTGTTATGTTTTAAGAGCACCGGAATAATCCAGTTTCATCTTATTACCTTTGTTTTGATATCTGTTTGCTGTCAGCTTGTGTTTGTGACTGTTTGTGGCCAGTAAGATTTTGCAAACCTAACGTTTTGTCTACGTTTGCTCTACTCTACGTCACGTCTACGTTTCGGGCAGTGAGAAACGTGCCTTGGGCTCGTTCATTATCTGAATTGAGAATGTCACACATGCAAGGAAATATTTTAATCGCATCAACATAATGGAAAATTGTATTGCATGGCATTTTCATATTGTATACTGTATTGGCATACTGTATTCCTTATTGTAACAAAACGTCGCGCTATTTTCTTATTTAAGGGGATAAAATCCTCATGCCCTTTTATTTGTTAACGAATTTTTTCAACTCCCTGTATGATATAACAATAATGGAATACAATAGGAATAGGTGCATATAAGAATTAAATAAAATATTTCCGTTAATAGAACCTCGAAGTTTTGTTTTAATAGAAAACAAGTATTTGTTCGATTTTACGGTATGGCCCATTTGGGCACGGCCCACCCTGCCAGCTTGTTTTGGAGGGAGGATAAGTGGCGCTTTTGATACTTTTACGATCGATATGGATGTTACATACCTTGATAGAGATGTTGGAAGACACAAATGTTCCAAGTGTACCTTCTGGAGGTCGTTGAGAGGAGGTCAGAGAGGGTCAGGGAGGCCGGACTGACCCTCCGGAGGTCGGAGAGGGCCAGGGAGACTGGAGTGGGCACTCTGGAAAGGTCGGCGAGGGCCAGAGAGGCCGTAGTGGTCCCTCTGGAAGTCAGAGAGGGCAAGGGAGGCGGAGAGAACCCTCTGAAGGTCGGAGAGGGCCGGGGAGGCCGGGACGGGCCCTGTGGAGGTCGGAGAGGAGGCCAGAGAGGGTCAGGGAGGCTGGAGTGTGCCCTCTGGCGGTCGGAGAGGGTCAGGGAGACCGGAGTGGTCCCTCTGGAGGTCGGAGAGAGCAAGGGAGGCCGGAGTGGTCCCTCTGGAGGTCAGAGAGGGCAAGGGAGGCGGGAGTGAACTCTCTAAAGGTCGGAGAGGGCCGGGGAGGCCAGTATGGGCCCTGTGGAGATCGGAAAGTGTCAGGGAAGCCGGAATGAGCCCTCTGGAGGTCGGAGAGGACAAGGGAGGCCAGAGTGAGCCCTCTGGAGGTCGGTGAGAGGAGGTCGGAGAGGGTCAGGGAGGCCGGAGTGAGTCCTCTGAAGGTCGGTGAGAGGAGGTCGGAGAGGGCCTGGGAGGACGGAGTGAGCCCTCTGGGGGTTGGAGAGGGCAAGGGAGGCCGGAGTGAGCCCTCTGGAGGTCGGAGAGGGCCAGGGAGGCGGGAGTGAACCCTCCGGAGGTCGGTGAGAGGAGGTCGGAGAGGGCAAGGGAGGCCGGAGTGGTCCTTCTAGAGGTCGGAGATTGTCAGGGAGGCCGGAGCGGGCACTCTGGAGGTTGGAGAGGGCCAGAGAGGCCGGAGTGGTCCCTCTGAAGGTCGGGGAGGGTCAGCGAGACCGGAGTGAGCCCTCTGGAGGTCGGAGAGGGCAAGGGAGGCCGGATTGCGCCCTCTGTAGTTCGGTGAGGGCCAGGGGAGGCGGGAGTGAACCCTCTGGAGGTCGGTGAGAGGAGGTCGGGGAGGGTCAGGGAGGCCTGAGTGGGCCCTCTGGAGGTCGGAGAGGGCCAGTGAGGCTGGTGTGGTCCCTCTAATGATCGGAGAGGGCCAGGGAGGCCGGGATGGGCCCTGTGGAGGTCGCAGAAGGCCAGGGGAGGCCAGAGTGAGCCCTTTGGAGGTCGTTGAGAGCCCTGTTATGAAAGGTGAGGATCCCTTACTCAATTATCACGCGAGCGAAAAGGATGGTTTTTGATTTGTTGAAATTATGAGAAATACAGGAGTGCAATGAAGGAACCAATGTGTCTTGATGCAACAAAATAGTACTCCAGAATATCTTTGATTAGACGTAATGTCTACATCGAGATGGGATTAGTTTCGATATTTGATTGGAATTGCAATCCAACGACATTTGACCCTAAATACAACAGCCCTATGGAGGTCGGTGAAGGATAAGAAGGCCTATCTAAGATAAGAAGGATAGGAAGGAAGGACGCCGATCTGCCCATTGCCCTTTCAGATCAGCGGCTATCTCAGGCCTGGCAAACCGATCCTGACCCTCTCAGGTCTGACAAAGATCTTTTCTCTCCGATCGATGACC
>JARFNZ010133980.1:0-11015 GCA_031763405.1 Balanus nubilus
CCGCCCGCCCCAGAAACCCAGACAAATTACCCACCTAAAACGCGCCGGCCGCGCGCCCCGCGCCGCGCAAAAAGACGCTCTCGGCAGCCATCGGACACGCGACGTTAGTGTCCGGTCGGTCTGGAGAGGACGGACCACACGGGTCGGATGACGTCGGTCGGTGACGCGCGCCGATGACGGTCGATGCCGGACGGTTTACGGCCGGGCCGACAGCTATACGGCCGTCCGCGCCGTCAGACGCGCCGATTATTTGTTTACGAGCCGGCCCAGACAGAGCCAGAGGAGGAGTGAACCGGTCGTCTCTGCCTCGTCAGTCCCGGTCGGCTGCCTCGGCCGTCTCCACTTCAGCCGCCGCACAGCTGCACAGACCAGAGGCTGGGGAGTACCAGCGGCTGCCGCTAAACCGCCGGGGACGGCAAGGTGCAACGCTGCGCGTCGAAAGCCGCGGCACAGCGCTTCAAGAGGCGCGACTCGTGCACGCACACGGGCGCACGTGCGTGCACGTGCCGTCCAGCTGCGTCACCGCGGGGTGGTGTCACGCGCACGAGCGCCTTTTTGGGTGTGGGAGAGCAAACAGAGGTGTGAGGTGAGAGGAAATGACAGTTTTGGGGCGTGCTGAGATGCCGGGAAACAGTTGACTGCGACGCTTGAAACGTGACTATCATACACTGAGGTCATGCAAAGATAACATCTCACACATACGAAGTAGGTACAAGTGTTCACGCACGAAGTGGAAGTGAGTATAGGAGTGAGTTCCTCTGGTTTATCAAGTCCTTCGTATTCTCATAGTGACCAAGAGGCTACCTATGGAATTCGGCACCGAAGACACGATATGCCGTAAGCTTCATACTCCTCGTCATACTCGTCTGGGTATGATATCATAGACCATAGTAGCACGGCATAATCTGGCATTCACAGTCGTAATGTAACAACTTCCTTTGTGGATGGAAAGTTTTACGCAAAAAAATTATGGGCATGTCAAAGAAAAAAGGTTGCTCCTTAGTGCTGAAGCAAGGATATCTTTGTCTCGAGTGACGCATCCCGTGGGGGGAGGACCGCGGTTGCCGTCGTGGGCGGTTCTACCGTGGCCGCCTCTCGGCGCGGGTGGCTGACGGGGAAAGGCCCGTCAGAGAGGCCGGCTGGAGAGCGCGGCAGGCTGTCAGACCGAGGTCCTTCAGGCTCGCTCCGCTGTCGGACTCCGCGGCCGCTGCGTCGTTTTTGCCGGGCGCCCCTGGCCAGCCGCGCTGTCGCCGCGTTTTTCCCAGCGAAGACGGATCGACGCCGGCCGTTTGTGTTAGTCCGGCAGCCCTACGCCGCCGCCGCGAACCCGTTCACTACTGGCAAACACCGCCGTCCCGCGCCGTCCCGCTCCGGAAAGTTTCGCACATAACGCGGCGCCATTACGGGCCGGACGACGGGCGTTGACGGATGAAGCTGGCGTCGGTAAACACGCCTTCTACTGGAAAGGTCTCACGTCGCCACGCCGCCGCCGCGTCACAATTTGTCACCGGCCGGCGCGCATTGTTTACGCACCTGTCGCTGCGTTTTTGCGCCGCGTGACGCGACCGACCGGGCAGCGGCGCGAGGGACGGGACGCGGCCAGCGCGTCGCGCCGGTCACCGGGTCGGCCGGGGGTCACGTGATTTCATTAGCGGCGTGCGGCGCGAAGCAGCGTCATTTGCATGCGCCGTCGTTCCCACGTCTGCGTCTACGCCGCGGCGCTGTGCCGCGAATTCCTGCGCCGCTCCACCACCGCCCGCCGCAGCACCGCCCAGCCGAAGCGACCGCCGCACAAATTATTTATTATCATTAGGCTGATTATTGGTCCTTGTCGCGCACGATTAATTGGCCAATAAAGGCGACGGCGGCGGCGCTTTGGAGGCGGCCTGTGGATTTTCGACCGGTCATTAGTGACAAGGCGGCGTACGATTCACGAGCGGCGGCCTGGCAGCTCCCCGCCCGAGCAGAGCGGACCGTTTTTACCGCCGTCCGATCGGCAATAAATGGCCGCGTTGCGCCGCGCTCGCCGCCATAGGACAGAAGCGGCGCAGCACGGCGCGGCGCAGTGTCAGGCACATGACCTGTTTACCGGCGCGTTACCGGGCGTCGCAGGGGTGCCGCTGAGACAATGGCTCGGAGACCCCCCGGGGGCTCATTTCCCGGCCGGGCTGACCGGAGCGGGTCGGGGGGCGGCGGCGGGGGCGGGGGGCGTTCTATCGTCTCCCACGGGGCGGCCGGACGTGCCTAGCCGCCGGAAGTGCCGCCGCCTACCGCCGGCGCAGCAATGGCGCACCGCTGCCACGCGCCTGCAGATGTTTGCACGTGCGCTGCGATCGGTCTCCGGCGAGGCGGCGAGTCTCGGCTCGATCCGTCGATAAATCGCCGATGGCCGCCGGCCGGACAGCCGCTGGAGGACCGGGCCGTGCGAGCGGCGACACGCTGCCACTCCAGCGCCGCCGACTCTCCTGCAGGCTGCGTGCAGCCGCCAGGGCCAGAGCCACGCGGCACGCATACTAATCGGCGCCGCGGGCGGCTGGCGCTGACCCGGCTGACCTCAGCGACCAGCGGCGGCGGCGGCCGTCCACTGTCGGCCGCCGTGGAGCGCCGGACCCACCCGGCAAAAACGGGCCCCGTTGTCACAGCACCGAGCCGCCCGTCGTCTGTTTTAATTACGCTCACCCGCTCCTGGTTAGGCATATTTTGGCCAGTGATACCATCACCCCGGTACATATATTTTAATACTAATTCTAGGGGAAAACTAACAAAACACGCGGTGGACAGTGGGCGCGACATGTCGGTGACAAAAAATGAATATCATTAGCGCACCGCATACCAGCTGGGAGGCGGGAAGGACCGTGGACCGTGGGCCGTCGGGCGGCGGCGGCAGCGGCGGGGGACGACGGCAGAGGGGCCGGACAGCGGGGGACAGTTGACACGGGCGGCGGCATCCCGCTCAAACTGGCCTCATTGAGTCGGAGCGGCCGAGCGGCGCCCTCATTAGGATCAGCCGCCGCGCGCTAAGTGGGTTCGCATGACTCCCGTGTGGGGAAAGTCGGTTCATAAGCCGCCCCGGCCTGTCCAGGCACGGATGGACGGCCGCGCCGCTGCCGCCGACTATACAGCACAAACAGCGCGTGAAGTCCAGATTCGCCGCCTCAAAGCGACGGCGGGTGTAAGCCTGTAAAGCCAGTTAGAAAAATACCTCCTGGTTCGTGGACTATGGAAACCAATGAGCCGCAAGTGAGAGAGAATTCGCGACAAATCTGAGGAAAAATGTGCGATCATCAACCATGAGCTCCCTCGAGGCCGACAGTGGCTTCGGTGACGGTGGTGGTGGCGGCGGTGGCGACAAAGCCAGAGACGCCCGACGAGTCTCCGTTGCCATGCGGTGTTGTATCGGGTAACAGGCGAGCCTCTATTCCCAGCCGCTTAGAAGTCTGATCGGCCATCAATATCGCACTCTGACACCGGAGACGTCCATTTGTTCTGATGCGCCCGGCCTACGCCGCTGGATCGCACAATCTACGCAATAAAGATCGCATCCACTTTATTACTATGATGATCATCTTGATTTCTTTATTCAGAACTTCAGGACACTGGCATTCTGGAAGGTTTGCTATGTGTTTATAGCACATCCAAATGCTTTACGTTACATTGTAGACAATACTTTTTCGTAGTATTCCTGATGTTTTATTGAGTTGGGTTTGACGTCAATGCAAACGGGCTTGGCACCGTCGCCGGAGTACAAAATATTACGCCTTCTCATTCTAACAAACAAAGGGTTGGTCAGTTTCACGAGCGTCAACATGCAACTTAATCAATTTGCAAATTAGAATGTAAATCATGGTATCGAGTAACTGTACTAAACGACACTGCATGAGCTGCATATTTGTGGAGACCTTGTGAAAGAAAGAAAGATCAGGTGCATTACAAGACAGAGCTGACCCGATGCAATAATTTCATTTTCCATTGGGCCCCAAGGACATGATGAAGACCTTCGAGCATGAAATGACGAGAAGTTTGCCATCAATGAGCGCGAAATGACTTAACTCGTCGAAGAGCTCCAAAACCCAAATCATCAAGTTGGTTATCCAGTATGTAAGCTATCTTTTACTGTACATCAAGTCTGTTTAGTGTATATTGCACCATCGTCTGCCACTAAAATATCAGTCTTGGATAAGGCAGCGCCATACGCTACAAAGTAAAATATGAAACAGCCGCACGCACAGGGCCGGCGCGGCCCTGTGCGTGCTCATCTCCTGTCAGCAGCCGCGGCAGCCCTGTCTCACAGACACAGCCGCCACAACTCGTGTCCACCCCATCCCCCGCCGACGTCTCGCCGACGATGGCGGCCGCCATAGCCGGGTCAGACCCATAATCGCCGCCAAACGTGAGCATAATCCCTCCCTCTGACATCGTACAGCGCCGACGGATCCGCTCCAAACTGCGTCTCCACGCCGTTTGTCGTAACGTCGCCGTCCGTCCTCGCACCATTCGTCGGGCGGATCATCCGGGGGATATCGCTGACGGCCTCGGAAAGGTGAGGAGACCGTCGCCCGGATGTCGGGACAGTCGCGGCAGCCCTTCACCGGACGACAAGTCGTCCCCCTGCGGGAGCGACGTGTGACGACATCCGTGACATCCGTGGGTGATACCGTGCACAGCAGGCCGTGGCCGGTCGTCGAACGTCGCGGGACGGAGCCAGCGGGACGGAACGGGACGGAGCCGGGACGAAGCAAGACGGAGCAGGACGGAGCGGGACGGAGCTTGGACGGAGCTGGAACGGAGCTTGGACGGAGCGGGACGGAGGGGGACGGAGGGGGACGGAGCCGAGACGGAGTGGGGTGGAGTCGGGTTTCTCGCTGCGTCCGTCTCCGTCCGGCAGTGTCGCCGTGTCGCCATAGCAGCAGACCGCGGCTGCTGCAGAGCCGGTCCTGCAACAATGCCGGCCACCCTGGGCGACAATTAGTTTCTGGCCGCTGCAGAGGACGGCGACACAGCGGACCGGGCCGCGTCCCGTTGGGGAGTGCTAACGCGGCTGCTGGCCAACATACCACAAGGTAAAATTGAACGGAAAATAACTGTTGCCAAAACGGCACTACACGGCTGACTACAGATGGTGTTGACGCTCACAGCATAGTGTCAATATATGTGTTTCACACTGCGCTGGTCATCCTGGACATAGGTCAATCCTAGCTAAACGAATGAAAATCAAAGAAAAAATTATCTCCTCCAGAGTCCAGCCACAGCAGTGGCACTCATCGCTACGACGCCTCGCATCAAAACACGAGATCAGCGTCACGCCTCCACAGCCGCCGCCGCCGCCAGCGACGACAATTAGCGGCGCATTACCAAACAATCGGCACGAGCGCGGCGCAATCAGAGCCTTCCGACGAGCGGCGGCGGCCAACATTGAACAATGCTCGGCGGCCCGCCCAGTCGGACGCCGCCGCCGCTGCCACTCGTCAGCAGCGCACTGTTTGCGTGCACTGCCGGCTTTGTTATGAAAGGGTGAGCCCATTGTGGGCTGTCGGCCGGCTCCGCCCGCACGCCTCGTGCACGAGCCGCCGCCGAGCAAACAGCGGCGCGCCGACTCAGTCATCGGCCGCCGCCGCGCCGCCGGCGGTCCTGCAATCCGCACCCTCCGGTCGGGATCCCGACCGGATCACACCGGATCACACCGGGATCACACCGGATCCCGACCGGATCACACCGGATCCCGACCGGATCACACCGGATCCCGACCGGATCACACCGGATCACACCGGATCACACCGGGATCACACCGGGAACTCCCGGGATCGCACTCCGATCTCTCCACCACTTCCCGCGATCTTTAACGATCGCTCCGGCCAGCTTCCCGGCGATCTCTAGCGATCATTTCAGTAAGTTTCGATCTCTGGAGCGATCTCTTTAACAATTTTTATATCTCTGGGGCGATCGCAAGGCCGATCGTTTTGGCGATCTCTCAGGCAATATCCAGCACGTTCGAAGGGAAGCCCGAGATGGCGATCTCGAGTCAATACGCGCGGGGCGGCCGGTGTGCCCGGCGACGATCCTGTCCACCGTGACCTGACCGGGCAGCTGTCGCCTATCGCGTGACTAATTGCCCGGACAGGGGGCTGGCGGGGGCGGGGGCGGCATCTCGGCCAATCCGCCTCGGCCGCCAGCTGCCGACTGACCACGCTGACCACGCTGACCATGCTGACCACGCTGACCACGCTGACCGGTCACGGCAGCAGCTAATGGCTGATACGAATCTACCGCAGCTGCTGGCCATAGCGACGCGGCCGGGTGTGAAGTGCCGATAATCGGCGCAGGGCAGACAATCGCGCCGCGACACGCCGCGCCACAATCGGCCCGTTCGTCGGTCAGCCTTTCAGCGGGCCGCCGCTAGCGCGCAGAATGCGATTAGCTGGAGTGGCGCGCGGTTAAGTGGCCAGAACGGATTGTCGTCCAGCGGCGCGCAAAGCGACGCAAAGCGGCGCGCAGGTGGCATATGTGGCGCGCCGGTCAATGGGCAAAACGCACCGTGCCGCCGCCGTTATGGGCGGGCGCTGCTGGCCGCTGGATTTGGATACCGACGTCGCGGTTGAGTGGAGCGCCGGGGCCATTGAGGTCCCAATGTCCGGAGTGGGACGGCGAGGTTCAGCCGTGTCCACCGAGGCCGGTGATTGTCCGTGCCACGGCGCCGACAAAGGGCTCCGCGACGCGTCCGAGGGCCGCGCGGCACCACCGGCGTGCATCTGAAGTGTGTTTTCAGGGTGATGTATGGGATAATCCCGACGGCACGGCGGGGCAGTGGAGAGCTGGCGCGGATCTCCCCGTCCGCTCCCACCGCCGGCGAGAGACCGGTCAAGTGACCAATCTGCTGGTCACTGGCGCCGGCCACGAGGCGTCCCGTTCCGAGCCCTCCGCGCTGTCTGGCCTGACCTTATCTCATTGGGCCGCGCCCCGACTGTCCATGCAGCCTGACCGGCTGTGAGCCTCCAGTGCCCGTTATCATCGCCCTCCAGTCTGAGATTGCAGTCTGAGAGCCCAGTCTGAGGCGGCGGCGAGCTCCTGCAGATCCGTCACCCTCCGGCACCGCCCTGACTCCCTATCGCCGGCCGTAGACGGAGGGCGTGGGCTGCCCACGCAATACGCGTACCACGCACGCTGCCATCGCACCGGAGTGACGTCACAGTCGGTGTGAGGGAGGTGCGTGCGGCGCGGCCCTTTCCCACGGGCTCTCTCGCCGTCACCTCGGCGCCACTATGCGGCTCCCGGGGAGACTGTCCGCCGCAGGGGGCGCCACTGCGCCGCCAAATTAAAACTTTACGGCCCGCTACAAATCGGGAAATTCTTGGGTGAATGTATGCGGCCGTAAAGCAGTGGTTTTGACGTGCGGTCGGCCGGGTACTAATTGGGCCGGGCGGAGACGGCGCGGGGAGCGCGGCGGCGAACGGCCGCGACGGCACACCGCCACCGACCGCCGCTAATTGTATCTGATACATGCCATACTGGCTTAATAGGGCGGTACGGAGCCGGCCGTCGCGGCCACGGATCTGATCGGCAGAGAACATTAAGCACGCGATTAGAGCCGAACAAAAAACGATAGGTAGCCGCAGTGGGCAGGGCGGGGAGGCGCTGGGAGGGCATGGGGGCGGAGGGGAGGGCTGGGACGCCCTCTGACCGGCCCTCTGGAGGCTGTGTGGGCCCGCCGCAAGAGAAGGGCCGCCGAAGAGAGGGAGAGGGGTGCTCCGCTCTGCCCAGAGGGCGGTGCTCGACAGCGCCTGATGGCACTGCCCCGGTGGTCTGTTTTACCAAGCCAAACGGCGCAGGTGGTAATTTTGGCGATAGCTTAGCATATTATGATCCATAATATCTTATTTGGGGAACGCAGCGTTCCCAGCGTGATTATAGTCATAAAATGAAATGGTCATAATTGCATACATGTGTTTCGAACATGGCAAGTGATTTCACACAACTGCTTTTTAACGCGAATTGCATGTTACGGTGGGCAGACAGAGCCTGTAGATTCGTCCGGAGAAGGACGGATCCAGATTCTGCGAATCAAACCCTTAATTGAATCTGCGTCGTCAGAGCTGTGAATGCACTTGACACGCATCACTGTGGCATTTCCTACGGCACGTTCTACCGTATCCTACCTTCACATCTATCGGAGTAACAGCAACAGCTCTACCGCGAAATGATGGCTTCATCACCCCTAGCCGAGCCCGCCCGCCACGCCCCCCCCCCCCCCCCTATTCAGCTGACGTCAAAGTGGGCTTTATGGGCGTCATCCTCACCCCGCGCGGTCCAAATGACCTCCACCTCCACACGTGCACTCTCACCAAGACATGTAACGTCTCAATGGCGACCAAACCGCAGATCGGCCGCGACCGGCGGCACACGACCTGGACGACACGAGAGCCGGCCGTGTCCTCCGGACGCCAGGCGAACATGCCGCCCCCGCCCCCGCCCCGGACAGACAGGCTCCTCTGCAGGCCGCGAGACGCACCGCGCTCACGCCCCATATATTTTAATAAAACACACATTATACTGATTGAAGACGGGCACGTGAATAGCGCCGAGACGGCGGCAAGTCATAATCGATAATCGATATTGCTCGGTTCTTTGAGTCGGATCATTGGTATGCAGCGGCGGTGGCACCGGCGGCAGTGGTCCGTCTGGCCGGGGACTCTCCTCTGCTCTGCCCTCCTCTCCTCTCCTCTCCTCTCCCTTCCTCTGCTCCCCGCAGCAGTCTCCGACCGTGTACGGAGAATCAGGGCGTCCGACAGGTACCCGAGAGGTACGGCGAGACGCACAACGGCACCGCACCGCACCGGGGCGGGGCCTCGAAGACGGCCTCGTAGCGTGAGCCAGCCGCCCACTGCCAACCGGAGTACCTGGAGAATACTGACGGCAGTGGCTCAGCCCACAGCTGGGAAATGCTGTGAGCTGGTGGAAATCGGGCGCAGCCGCGCGTGCCCGTGGGGGCTGCGGAGATAGCGACCCATATGCGGGGAATAGCCACACGCCGGTCAGGGAACAACGGCGGCTACCTGGGGTACCTGGGCACCAAGGTCACAGGATGGAACAGGATACCGACACGCCAGTCAGCAAACAAAGCCCCGCCTCTAGGACCACCGTCTCAGCCGCAACTAGTAAGAAAGTGGCAACTGAGCTGTTTTCTCATGGCGACCGCCGTCTCTCCTGTCAAGCCAGTGGAGGCGGAAGGTAAATTAGGACATGGGGGCAAACAAAATCGGGGCGCCCCTTACTGATAGCCGACCCTACAAATATAAAAAACTATGATGTATTGCAGTTGTTTCCCTGAGGCGCCCCTCGCTTAACACAGTGGAACACCAGGGCGCCACTCACTAGGGCGTCTTACAGACCAGATCACGGGGCGCCCCTGGCCAGGTCACCTCCCAGACTACCAGCGGCGCCCTTGGCCTAGGTCCTTCTCAGACCGCCAGGGTCACTACTGACTAAGCCACCTCTAAGAACTCAAGGGGCGCCCCTGGTCAAGCTATCTGAAAGACTATCAGGGCGCCCCTTACTAGGGAGCCTTCCAGCTCATGAGGGGCGCTCCTAGTAAGGGGCATCCCTCTAAGATCACCAGGAGCGCCATTGACCATGTTGTCTCTCAAAATACCAGGAGCGCCCTTTACCAGACCAACGCCCACACCACTAGGGGCGCCCCTGGCCAAGTCACCTCCCAGACCACAAGGACGGCCCCTACTAGGGATTAGAGCGCTTTCCAGATCACCAGTGGCGCCTCTGGCCATGACGCCTTTTAGACCTTTGCCAGACCACCAAGCCTACCAAGTCATCTTCAAGGTCATCAGGAGCGTCCCTTGCTAGCATGCCTCCATAACCATGCGTCCCTTGCCAGGTTGCCGCGCGAGGTATGCCTTTGGGCCCAACTTCGGACCCGGCGTGTTTCATGTTCGGGATATAGGTACACAGGACTGCCGGGCCCAGAATAAATGTTGTTTTTCAAGAAGTAAATAGTTAATAAAACCAATAAAAAACATGCTAGACATGCCTATTGGAATTTTAAACAATTTCAACAACAAAAGAACACAAGTATACAAATGTTATGTACAAAATGTACCTATACCTATCCATCACCTTTCTAACACGGACATTGGACAGGCATAAGCTGAAAGCTCCCATGCTTCATGCGGCACTGCCATGGATGTTGGCTGGGCTTGATGACGGGTCCGTCAAATTGTGTGCGGTGGCGGTATCGATCTTTGCTTTTGGAGACATTTTTGCACCACTACTAAGCACCTAGCTCAAGTGTGACGTGGTTCACAGGTTAACATTACCTCCTAGCGGGCCAAATCCGTCGGCAGCTGACAGGTCCGAACGGCGACGAACTCGGGAGTCGGAGTGGTACATCACTCAATCAGCAATAAATGTGGCATGGCCCACCCCTAAAATGCCAGGCTTGACACCGATGAGAAGCCGGCAATCAGAACCAAGCCTGTGGCACTAACGCACGAGATGCGAGAGCGCCGCCATCCCTTATTCAACGCTACGGAAAGCCGGATCGGTAGCTAAACTCCGGTGCTGATCACTACACCGAGCTGATACATACGAGACATTGACAATATAGGCTTGTGACACTAACACCATTTCGGTGAGGCCAAAACTACCGCCCAGCTCCACGAGTGCCTGGTGGCCCTCCTGCGAATGGGCGTATCCAACAACATTTATAGTCGACGGAGAAGTTAGCAATTGTAATGTAAGTTGTAACTGACGACGGAGGCGGCCGCTGCCGTCAGCGGCCCGCTGTCATCAGCGGGGCTGTCGTCCGCTTCAATTGCTGTTTAATAAATAGTGATAGCGCGTTGATCAGCTGGCCTTGTCAGCTAGCTGAACCAAGCTAGCTGAAATATACACACCTGGTTAATCACCAGTCTACTGATAGGTACCTGCCATTCATGAGGTTCAAATAGCGCAAGAGCGTTGTGAGGCGTGGCGGAAAGTAGTCTCCACCGTAAATTGCCCTCGCTTTT
>JARFNZ010133991.1:0-11012 GCA_031763405.1 Balanus nubilus
GGGCGTGCCGGGTGCCGGGCGGCGGCCGGCGAGGTCGCCTAATGGCGCCCAATGCGGAGCGCGCCGCCTCTGAATCCTAATGAGAAGCGACGGTCGTATCGGTGGGCGACATCACGGCGCCGAAAGGTGACGCTGGGCAGGACTCCGACGCCATGATGAAACGAACACGCTCGTGCAGTCACTTGTTGAGCAACAGCCTCCAACCAGATAGTTCAAGTAGTTCCCAGATAGTCGGCCATCGTGGTTGCTCCGCCCACATGTATCGTTCTGTTCAATATCAAACAGCAGTGGGAGGCACGATCCCCAGCGGCTGTGGGACGCAGTACACGGGCTAGTCCCTTGACACTGCAGTTTCCTGTGACGGTCGCTGATGGGTCATGGGTCGCTGTCCTGACCACTCGGTGTGGCGACCAGACGGCCTACTGCCCCTGGCCTCTCGGCGGTCGGTCGGTATTCCGCCGGGGCGCTGCTGACTGCACAGACAGGCTCGGCTCGGCTCGGCTCGGCTCGCTCGGCTCGCTCGGCTCGGCCCGGCTCGGCCCGGCTCAGCCCGGCGGCGGCAGTCGGGTCGAGTGGCGCTCTGCTGACGTAGGCCGCGGCGTGGGCCGACGGCGGTGTCCGATCGCCCGATCGCCGCCATAGCGTCGCCGCCCTGTTGTGACGCCGAGCCGAGCTGAACCGAGTTGGTAGTACCAGGGCGCCCCTGCTCCAGCGGTGACGTCATCTGATACCCGGACTGCTGCCTGGCGAGCCGGCGAGATTTCCGACAAGCAGCTCCGGTTTTTTAAACTTTTTAGTAGCGTTTGCGGGTAAATTGTTGTGACGAACGTGTCAACGTCGAACGTTCTTTTGCAGATGCGCATTTCATGTGCCTTTTACCCTAAGCGTTGCTAATGTCTCGCCGAGATCGTCATGCGCTCCTAATCAAAGTTATGAGAAGTACGCGCCATCTGCCGATCGGCACGTCTCGGCACGTCTCGGCGTGTCAGTCTGGGTGCTGCTCTAGTGCAGTTGCAGTGGTGTGGGACGCTGCCAGCTTCGTCAGCGGGCCGCAGACGCTCATTAGCAGAGCAGTTCACAGGGTCTGGCTCTGTCGTCTGCCCCCCCCCCCCCTCCCCCGCCCCCGGTCACACGCCGTGACGTGACGGACTGATCAGCGCCCCCGGCCGGCCGCCTCGAGAGCTCACTTCGTGATGGAGCGAGCCGCCGTCACCGATCGCCGTTCAAACGTGACCGATCGGCCGACCGGCCGCTAAAGTGCCGATAACGATTTGTCCTGAGCTTGCTCCATGCTGGCGTTTTACTCCGAAACGTGCACTCGTGGTCCGTAAAAACGTATGCATAAACATATCACGAGATGACGCGCGACAGAAGATGGTGCGGGACGCTCTCGGAAGACGGAGAGGCTGGTGTCGCTGCCGTGCTCTGGTCTGCAGCGGAGGCCGTGGCTCTGGTCTGCAGCGGAGGCTGTGGTCTGGTCTGCAGCGGAGGCTGTGAGTCGTTAGCGAGCAGTGGCCTTCATCGCGTCTCGGCCCTGACTGCTCCCCGTCGGTGGTCGTCTTCCGGCGGTCCGGGGTGTCACAGCTGCACCCGACGACGGATGGACGGGACGGGATGTTAGCGGACGGAGAGGGAGGCAGAGGGGCGTCTGGGAGGCTGGAGATGGGACCGCGTCGCCGCCGCCGCCGTCCGAGTCCGCCGTCACAGCTGCCGTTGACGGCAAACGGAAACAGACGGGAGAGTGGCTGTCGGGACCGCGGGATGGTGGGAGGCAGGACGACACGGCTCGCTGCGTCGTCACATCTGGAGTAGATGATGGGAGGGAGGGAGCGGAGACAGGCGGAGAGGGGCGGTCTGGCACGAACGGCCGTATGTCTGTCTGTCTATCTATCACAGCGGCCCGTCTCAGCGGCGGCTGATGGCCACTCCAGCCAGCGTCTGTCTGGGCCCGGGCCGTGTGACATCTGCCATCTGACAACCAACGTCTCGACTCGACCCGTCGCGTCTCGAGTCGACTCACCCGTGACAGATTGGACCGCGCTGCCGGGCCGTCGGCCGCCGCCGTCGGACCGTTGACAGGGACGGGGTGCCGACAGCCGTGCTCCCCTCACCGTGCCGCCGCGACGGCGCCGACGGCCGACACTGGAGCCGACGGTCGGCCGCGGAGCGCCAGCTGTGAAAACACACCGACCGCCAACCCGCCGCCCTGTACCGCCCGCCGCCGCCGCCGCCCCGGACGCCGCTGCCGCCGCCCCGGACGCCGACCCTCGGCAACATTCTCACGTTCCAGTGGCGCCCGGCCGGAAATCGGCCAACTTGTGCCATGGTTTCCAACGAGTCGCGGCGAGGAACGGCGCCATTGCTGGCAGCGGCTGAGTCGTTAGGGTGCTCATCGCGTCTTCATATCGCGGTGTCGGCATAGTGGATGGCTGATTCGGCGAACTAAAGCAATCGGGAGCGCTGAACCGCCGCCGTCCCAGTTAACACGATTTCTGTCTCGGGCACTGCAGAGCGAGCGGCTGCCGACGAATGGTTCGGGGTTGTGGTCGGGATCCGAGGTCAGAGGGGGTGTCTCTGACTGGTGACCTCTGTGGCCGGTCACCCGAGCTGCGTCTCACTCGGCTGCTGACCGGACAGGGTCATGCGAGACGCCCTCGGTCCGGCCGAGCAGCGCACACTGCTGACCTAGCTGGACAGATCACCACTCACCAGTCATCTCCCGGCTCAGTTCATCTCGCCTCGAGCCCAGCGCTGAGTTGGATCGCTTGTAAGTCATCCACACAGCGCAGCTTCTTTGTGTTGCGTCGCCCCGCGCTGCCAACTTCCGCCGCACTCCTGTCAGTGTGGGGTCAGTGCCCGGGGCCGCCTCGGCCGATGGAACCAGAGCGCAGCGTGTCTGCCGACCGTGCTCGTCCCACGGGGTCCCAGCTGGGCAACTCCGCTCCGTCCGCCGTTGGTCCCTCCGTCGCAGCGGCGGTCCTCCCTCCCTCCGCCGGTCCTATTTCCGGCGCGGGCTGTAATTCCTCCCACGAACGGGGCGCGCCGCCGTAAACCCGCTCCGGTCGGCTGTAAACCGGGCGACGAGCGCGCCCAACGGCCTCCACAGATCACCGGGCCGCCGAACGGGGCCCGCCCGGCCCGCCCGGCGGCCCTCACGAGCCGTTTGAGAGCGCGGTCACCGCCGCCGCGCACACCGACGGCCGGTGACGGGCCGCACGGGTCGTTTGGACGCGACGCCGACACGCCGTCTGGCAGGGCCGGTTCAGCGGGGACCATCGAGCAGCTGGCCCATGGCGATCCATTGGCACCGACGGCGCCTCACGGGCTCGCCCCTTCCGTCCCTCCGTCCGCCCCCCGGCTAGCACCAACGGGCGCCAGCTGGCCCGGCGGCCCCTGCAGCGACGACCGACCTCGGCCATGCAATATTGATGTAACTGGGCAGCACGCGCCCGCGGCTGCCGTCAGTCGAGATCGACGAGCGTCGGCGGTCGGCGCCGCTCGGGAGCGACGCACCTGGCACGCGTCACGGTCCTGAACGGACCACGCTGGGATGGCCCGCCGGGAGGATGGCCGGACGGCTCTACGAGTATGTGCGCACTTTGTGGCAATTTTGGATGTCTGTCTGATTCTCCTGCACGGCTGAATATTGTATGATAGCCCTTACTTACTTTTACTTTTAAGAACTTAAACTTTTCAAATCTTTGGCTTACTTTTCAAAATAAATTAAATATGAATAAACTAATAAACTAACTTAATATGAGTTATAAATTACCTGCCATCCTTCATTGAATTGGTTTCCATATAGGCTGGCTAATTTTCCAACTTGAGATGATGAAGCCTTCCGGGCGAGGATAAAACCGACTTAATGGCAAAGTAAAAAATTACATATAACTGGTTTGTCTTATCTTGCACAATGCAAATTACATATCCATCTATCCAATTTTATGTTGCTCTCCCGCGATTACTGGCACGGTATTATCGCAAAGCATCGAGACCAGTGAAGGCAAAATGCTAATCAGTCGCCTTTGCGTGGGAGTAATACATTAGAACGATTTGTTTAGCACCTTCTTCATGGAATGTGCAATTTACATACACTATCTCTCAAATTACGGAATTAAGAATCATTGTGGCTGCCATAATGGATACATTAACGCTGGTATGTACTCCGTGTGGCCAGGGGCAGCGGCATCTTAGTTGCTTATATTTCTGCCACTAGATGGTACTAGTAGTGAACGCCTGAAGTTATGCTGTACCGCATAGCTAAAAGCCAAGGGAGCGACCCGCACGGCAGGGTCTTGGCACAGTGCAGAGGAGCAAGGAGGGAACGAGTTATTCACTTCAAAAAGGGGCCATCATACCCACGATGCTGATGTGCTTCACGGGTTATAAAATAATTACCTACACCCATCTAAGTGACATCATATCTTGAAACCAGAGTCTGTTTTCACGAAGCGTTCATTGTTTCGTGTACAGCAGCGTGGGAAAACGTGTTTTTTATGCTCAGCGACAGGAAAACCGGCTTCAGATTTTTGTGGCGTTTTTGTGTGCCCCTTGTCGAGTTGGATCACATCCACCGAGCCTCACCCCGCACGTATGAAGCGGTTCCCAGACTCCGTAGTATGAGTAGGTATTGGCCACCAATACCACTGGGTCAGCGGCAGTACACCAGATTCCAGAGGTGTGTTCAGTGTTATGGTGACGTCACGAGTCGGTCAGTACCGCGGCGAGTCCCGTGGTCAGTCCCACGCCTCCACCCGGCACTCCCAGACCACTTCCAGGGCCCCTTCGTCAGTGAGGCGTCGGCGGAGATGGGCTTACATGCCTCCGGAAAAGTCCCTCCCACGTTCACCCCGACCGCTGCCGTCAGAACGGCTCCCACCGGAGCTGGTGTTCCTTGCCTCGTATTCCTGCCTTACACCAATTCCAGTAAACAAACTTGGTCCTAAAGAATATTCTCAGAACAAAAGAAACGTAAGATACAGCGTGGATATGAATAGCTGACGTCAAATCAAGTTTGTCATGAAACATGCGAAGATCTTATACATTTCATGAAAAGTTATACATATTTTATATGTTATGTATCGTCCTATCTTATAGAAAACTTCAACATTATATGCACGCAATAGCACACTGCGCCGCCACCCGCGGGCTAGCGGGCTCCAAACACGGAAACTCCAACTACCACGCTCGCTCCTTGCAATTGACTCGACGAATCCGTAGCATTTACTCACGCGAGACTAAGATCACACCCGTCAGCCGGGCAGATAAGTACTCAATCCCGCCTCAAAACGTCGGTAATACACCGCTCCTGTCCTTAAGTAACGGCTCAGCGCTGCTCTCTCGTCGGGCTTCCGTATACGGCTGCTTCCTCCCGATATTGTAGTGGGGCTGTGCCGGCCTGCTGGTGCTGTGGTGAGGCTGTGCCGGCCTGCTGGTGCTGTGGTGAGGCTCCGCCGGCCTGCTGGTGCTGTGGTGAGGCTCTGCCGGCCTGTGTTGTGGTGAGGCTGCGGAGGGACTCTGCCGATGCAGCAGCTACGGAGGCGTTGACGTTCGATGACAGTCGGCTATATATAGACTAGACGGTGACCTCACCGCACTGAATCAATGTTAACTCCGTCCTCTCGAGCCGGGATGGAGTCGCTAAACACGATATAAACAAAAGGATTCGCCGAGAATCGTGGATGTTTTTTTATACACTCGGACTATTTGATAATTCCCCACATCCCAAATGTCAGCTATTTTTGCGGATAACGTTATTAAATCTAAACGGCGGAGGCCAGACGTTTTAATTACCAGATAATCTTATGTCTGCACTCTGAGCATCTCAACCCTGCCGTCGGATGATGCTGCGGAGAGGTAATGTGCCGTAAACAGCGCCGGGCTTCCCAGCCTCTCCAGCCAGCCGGACAGACAGACGAGTCAGACGAGCCCAGTGTATGTTCACTGATCATCAGTGTTCGCCATGGGCCCGCCAACCCTCAGCCCGGCCCAGCCCAGGCCCAGCCTAGGCCCATGAGCACCAAGCCCAGGCCCAGACCAGGCCCAGTCAAACTCTTAATATTTAGGCCCAGGCCCATCCCGGCCCATAAAGATTAAGCAATAAACATGTTATTATCCATGGAAATTCAATCATCCTAATACATTTACTTTAATCATGACTAAATTAAAAATAAATTCATTTTTATTACGCAGAACGATGAATTCTGATTAAATATACTTCAATTTTTACGTGGAATTGTTCATATAATTTCCAAACTGAAGCCCAGGCCCATCCAAAGCCCATTTATTTCCTTACAACTCAGGCCCAGCCCAGGCCCATTGGCGGCCCAGCCCACGGCCCATGACGAACACTTCTGATCACCCACCGTATGGCGTAGCATCGTATCCGGGATACATTGGTGACGTCATGCGGCCACACGCCGCCACGGCCGCTCCGGTCCGTCCGTGTGAAGCGGCCACGCAGCTGTCTATTGGTAGACGAGCTGTGTTTGACACGCTGCTGACAGCCGACTGAGCATGCAGATCACCCGCCGCTCCGACACCCTATATGGTCCGACCGCCGCGCTCGGTGGGATGTCGGAGCCGTGTCACTAACGGCTGGACTCGCCGGCGCACATCTGTCGCCGACCGGATGTGTTGTGATATTTAGGGATATTTTGTACGTACTTGGTGCAGTATTATGTGCAATTTTATATGTGTTGCCCTAAGAACGAGTTGATTGATACGAATGAGGAGGTGGAAACAGGCGGCTGGTTTCAGTGCCACCGTGTTCCTGCTCGGCGCGCTCTGTTGGGCTGGCGTCCTCTAGCGAACTACAGCGGCGCCGCGGCACCGGCAGCATCATAGCGAACTACAGCGGCGCCGCGGCACCGGCAGCATCATAACGAACTACAGCGGCGCCGCGGCACCGGCAGCATCATAACGAACTACAGCGGCGCTGCGGCACCGTCAGCCTGATGAAGCGGACCACCAATCGGACGGGCAGGGCGGCGAGCGGGCCAAACACACCACATTGATCACGGCTCAGTGCCCCCGCGGGACGCCGGCGACGGCGGCGGACCGCGGCGCGCCAGCCCAGCTCGGGCCTGCTGGGCGCGGCTGAAACGGCCGCCCGACGGACGGCAGAACTTCGGTGAGGAGTTGTGTGGTGAGGAGATCTATGGGAGGATATTTCTGCCGGAACCCGGCCGGCCCATTGCGGCGTATGGATTCATGCTCTTCTGACTTCTATGAACGCTGAACATCCCAGCAAGTTGATGGCCGGACAGCGTCGGACAGTTGACGCTTCATTGCTGCTGAATCCGAGCACTGGCTGAGCCCGCAAGCTTCAGTACGGGCGGAAAATAAACTTTTTAATCTGTTTGTATATTTCCCCGTGCTGCAGTGAATCTGGAGCTCATGTCCCACGCCAAACATATCGCTCTGCCTGTACAACTCTACCCACCAGTGGACTCTGCATAGTGTACAGCTGCCTGGTGTCTGGTCGGCCAGTGGACCTGACGTGCAGAATGCATCAATACCTGGCCGGAGGAGTGAACTGCGCCGCGGTGTCGGGCCGTGCCCTGCGCCGAGCCTCCGGGCTACACAGCAGCCGGTCCTGGTAACACGGGCCCCGCAGAGCCGGGCCTACCGGGCCCACTCGCCGACCGCCGCTCGCGATGCATGCTCTGGTGTTCCCGGAACGCAGCTTTTCAGACATGCAGATGCCGCATACCAGCTCGGCGCCCGGCCTGGCGTCCGTGCCTGCCTGCCTGCCTGGCGCCCGGCATCCGAACCAGCGCCGCCAGTTGCAGCTCTGCATCGGTCTGCTGCGCCACCAAACAGATGCCGACAAAAATAATGCAAAACTTTCAGACACGACAGTTGAAATTGACGGAGTCATGCTACTAAAAATAATGGAAGGAGGTATCTGATTATGAAAAGTTTCTGAAAACCGCCGGTCTGAGGGTTCGATAGCAAATGTTTTCTATATGCTTATTTCGGTGACATGAAATTAAAAGTCAGCTTTGTCGTGTAGTCGGTTTTGGTAGATTTTTCATCTCTGTCACCAGCATCCGGGTCTGTATGTGAAGACGGCTATCGAACGTTCAAAGTCCGCGACTTCACGTGCAGTGAGACGACTCCAGAACGCTCTAGAACCGCCGACCGGTGTATTGCCGGGTGAATGTAGCCATCAGTTTGTCCAATCTCTGGTAACGTGAGCCGGCGGACGGCGATTGAGCGGTATCGGTACAGTTGTGGCATGCGGCGCCAGCATGGCACGCCGCGATGGAATGTGGCGATACTCCCAGCACCGCACGGAGTCGTTTTCACAAGGCGTCTCCATGTCGGAGATGGCCACTAGCTGTCGAGTATTGTGAAATGGCTGTGTGTTGCCGAAGTTCCTGGATGGCCTCTTCGATAGCATCTCGGTTCCTGAAAAATGGCCTGATTTGGAGGTCAGGCTGCGCTCAAGAGTCGTTCGTTTTTGTGTATTTTTTTCCCTGCTCGAGTAAATGGCTATCGTTGGTTGTTGTTTTTACTTTTTTTGGCTTAACGGCTATATATCTGCGCCGTGAAATCGGTGACTATGAAACCCTCACTGCAGTAGGGATTTTATGACATTGAGACATGTTTGTGGCCAGACGTAAGTTTCTCTGATATTCGGTGTAACTTCAGCCCGTGCAATCGGTCATGGAAGCGTCCCAGTTTCCAACGATTTGAGGTGGGGACTCTCGGGCCATCCAAACGACTCGGGTCCAAAGGCCAGTGTGCCCGATACGGCGCCAGCGCAGTGGTCTGCCCCGCCCCGCCCCGATTTGGGGCCCGTGCCCCCCCCCCCCCCCCGCCGGCCCGGACGACCATGGAGCTCAGCGCCGGCCCCCGTCCGTGAGAGGCGGCAGCGGCAGCCCGGCCGGTTTGGGGACCTCTGGCGGGGAGCGTCGCCGCCGCGCCGCCGCCGCCGGGCGTCGGGCGCCCTCCCCTGGCTGCACCGCACTGCCCTGCACCAGCCGGCAGTGGACAGATCGGGGTCAGAGGTTTTGTTAGCATTGGTTGCGGTGGTGTGCCACGCTTCACTGTCACTGCAAGCTCGAGAACACTTTTTAAGATCAACATTGCGAAGGTACTCTGCAAACTGCACACAGGGATGTGGGCGTTCCACGTCAGGGCCTACGATGCTCTCTGGCATTTCCTGACCTTTCATCCGCTTCCTTTGCGCCTTAGGGATGCTGATATTGTCCGCGTGTCAACATCCTGTTTAGAACACGGCCCTGATATGTGCTGATCTGTCTGGTCGGATACTACATACTTGGTTCTCCTTCTCTGCCCGGGTTGCCGAATTGGCTAAATCCAACTCAGGTGACCGTCGATGACGACGTGGTATTTTAGGCGAGTCTGTGTGACGTCTACAGGAGTTCCGTCTGTCGTGTGTTGGCTCCTGCGCGGTGAGCTGCTCAGGGGCCGCCCCTGACATCACCGCGCCCTGTCTGCGGCCGCCCTGACATCACTACATCCTCATCAGCAGCCAGGAGACAACCGGCCGGTCGTGCACGCCAGCGGCGCCGGCTGGCCATCCTTGGCCTGTCCGCCGACCGCCCACGCTCGGCGCCCTGCCGCCCCCGCCCCCGCCCCCACCGCCGTGCCACGGGAGCTGGGTGTCGCCGCAGTGTGTCACGGGAGATTTACTGCGCGTGCCGCCCCGCTCGGCGACACCTCTGAACCGCCGCCGCCGGCACCAGGCGGCAGCCAGCCTCTCACCGCGCCGGGCAGTTTGATGTATTTGCCGCCGTTGGGCCGGCCCTGCGAACTGATCAGCCGTGCCGGGCCTGTCCTGCCGGCCGCCATCGCCACCCATGGCTGGTATGTTGCGTCAGCCGGGAGTTGGGACGGTCCAGGCGGCGCTGGACTGCTGGACGGGCAGGCACGGGTCGCCACCGCCCCTCTCCGCGCCCCTGACAGGCTGCAGCTGGTATGTCGAGTGCCGACCATCTGCCGATTTGAGCGATCCGAGCCCGCCGTAACCCAGTGGCCGGCGGCCGAATTCGCGCTCCTGCCGGCGGCGCGGCCTCGTCCGTGCTCGTGACGGGAATCAAACGATGCACCGTTTGCGCAACGGTCATTAATTCCTCACACATGGCCGGCGAGCACGCTCCACACGGCGGCGGGGTGGCGTCCGGGAGGTGTTTTTCTGTCTCTGATGATCAGTGACGTCTGACGTTCTTCTTCCCCATGGCTGTCACAGTGCAGCGCCTTATGCTCCCATCAGCCGCCCTGTCGCCGCCCGCCCGCTCCCCATATAGTGCCGGCCGGCCCGACCCTCCGCTCATTCATGGCTCCGGCCGCTCGACGAGCCGCTTTGTATTCCGGTGCCACCACGGCCATCTGCGGACCGCGGCGGCCAAGTCGTTTCTCCGCGCCCGACGGCCTCTCATTAGAGTAGGTACATCACGTTCACAGGGGAGCGGATCGGCGCGCCGCCGCGACCCTGACGCCGTGCCGGCCGCCCTTGGGTCGAAGCTGCTCGCTCCTTCAGAGGCCCGCCAGAGATTCAAACGGAGACCTTTCTACGCACTTTTATGGTTCAAATGTGTTCGAGTTGATGTGGTTTTGGTGGTGTTAGGAATCCTATGAGTGGTGGTCCGCTCGCTGGTTTGGACCAACGCATGTCTAGCCAATGTGGTCTACCTACACATTTCAGTTTTAAGAAGTTTCACGTCATGTTCTCCCCCTGCGCAGTTGTGTCTCAGTCGGTGCTCTGTGTAGTGTCCTGGTGCTGCCCTGTGGTGATCTGTGTAGTGTCCTGGTGCTGCCCTGTGGTGCTCTGTGTAGTGTCCTGGTGCTGCCCTGTGGTGCTCTGTGTAGTGTCCTGGTGCTGCCCTATGGTGCTCTGTGTAGCGTCCTGGTGCTGCCCTGTGGTGCTCTGTGTAGTGTCCTGGTGCTGCCCTGTGGTGCTCAGTGTAGTGTCCTGGTGCTGCCCTGTGGTGCTCTGTGTAGTGTCCTGGTGCTGCCCTGTGGTGCTCTGTGTAGTGTCC
>JARFNZ010134002.1:0-11012 GCA_031763405.1 Balanus nubilus
CCCCGCACGTCTGTCCGTCCGCCCCTCCCTTCCCCCTCCCCCTCCCCCCACCCCGGTTGTCAGTCAAACTGACGGCCCCTTCCATTGTGTGACCTTGCGAAGTCAAGCTCGTAATGTTGTGACGTAATGACAACATATCCCGCACCAGATCAGCCTCGGTGGACACATCCGGCAGTGATCTGTATTCTGTACCCGGGGAAGAGGATCTCCGCTCACTGGGTTCTTTTAGATATAACCAACCATGAGCCCTGTCTGGTTCGTGTTCCCATATGGTAAGGCAGGGCTACGTTTCTTAGTGGAATAGTCAGGTTCACCGCAGCTACTGGTGTTCACTGGGCACTCATTTCGCTCATCATGTCAAACACAGTACAGTGACGTGAGAAGGCTCAAGGACCGGCCTTTGTCTCGTGTTTGTCTCTGTGCAGCGGGGCCCTCCGTCGCGGTTTTTATCGCCCCTTTGCGGCTTATCGGCACCACCTGGGCTGTCCCATCAACCGCCCTCTCTGTTTTCCTGACATTGTCGCTGTGGAGCTCTCTGATGTCCCCCTGTGCCCCACAGGACTCTGATGTCCCCCTGTGCCCCGCAGGACTCTGATGTCCCCCTGTGCCCCGCAGGACTCTGACGTCCCTCTGCGCCCTACAGGACTCTGACGTCCCCCTGCGCCTCACAGGACTCTGACGTCCCCCTGCGCCCCACAGGACTCTGACGTCCCTCTGTGCCCCACAGGACTCTGACGTCCCTCTGCGCCCTACAGGACTCTGACGTCCCTCTGCGCCCCACAGGACCACCCGGAGCGGTTCTGTCTGCTGCGCCACCCGTTCGCGCTGACTCCGGCCGCCCGGGCCCTGGCACTGTTCTACATGAGCAGGGTGCGGATGTACCGGGAGGGACGGCAGGCGGTGCTGCGAGCCGCCGGCCCGGGCCCGGCCGCCCTTCCCCACCTGCCGCTCCGCG
This sequence comes from Balanus nubilus, assembly GCA_031763405.1. Taxonomy (NCBI): domain Eukaryota; kingdom Metazoa; phylum Arthropoda; class Thecostraca; order Balanomorpha; family Balanidae; genus Balanus; species Balanus nubilus. The sequence goes on from JARFNZ010134002.1 coordinate 956, forward strand.
TCCGGCGACAGTGGCTCGTCCAGGACGCCCTCTGCCAGGTACGTCACGTGACGCCACTCTGACGTGCGGAATACAGGAGCTCTTTGTCAGGAGCGCAATCTTAAAGTAAGCCAAGTGTGAAAATACCGCATCAGAAGCTAATCTTGGCTTGTGGTCAGTCTCTATTCAAGTGATGAAAACGTCGTTGTACCCACTTTAAAGACAGTCGGGGAGTATCCACTATCTAGGCAGCTGCAACTGCGGGCAGTGCCGCGTCTGGCAACGAACAGCCAGTGTATGTACTTTGAGTCGCAGTAACCCGGCTGCTGTGTTTTCAGCTGGAGACGGTCGCTCGGGACAGTCCCGCCAGTCTGAAGAAGCAGCTGGTGGTCCAGTTCATCGGTGAACAGGGAGTCGACGAAGGCGGCCTCTCCAAGGAATTCTTCCAGCTGATCGTGGAAAGGCTCTTCAGCGCCGAATACGGTCAGTTGAATGTGTCCATCACCTAAGCCGGCATAGCAGGGAGACATTTAATCGCGTTTGCGTACAGTATTCGTATAGGTTGGCTAAGAAGCACTTTTATTTACATGAATACGGATCAAGTATCACAAACCAGCAGTATAATGTATCGCCAAGTCGAGTTTGCTTGATTAAAGATGATTGACCTTGATTGATGTGTTGTTGAACTTCTTATGAAACCCCAACTTGGCTGCGGCCGCCGAATGTTGTCTTGCTTTATTACGCTTCTGGCTCCCAAAATAGGCTTTTCACTGCGGCTATCCTCCGTTGCCCGGCTGATTCGCTCTGTCCTGATTGGCATTGCTGATCGGCAGTTCTGTTCGCTTGCAGCCGTTTGCGGCTATTTTTTCAGGTCTGTTCACTGTGTTCTGTGTTCTGTTCAGGTCTGTTCACGTACAGTGAGGAGACGCGGTGCCACTGGTTCCGGCCGGGCGGTGGACCTCCCGAGCGGGACGCTCAGTACACGCTGGCCGGCCTCATCCTCGGCCTGGCCATCTACAACAGCGTCATCCTGGACGTCCGGCTGCCCATGGTCGTCTACAGGAAACTCTCTGGACGGCGCGGCGGCCTCGACGACCTGGAGGAACTCAGCCCGGTGAGCACATTTGAAGGAGATTAGTCCGGCCGGAGAACCATACAGGAGCTCAGACTGGCGGGAACCTCAGAAACTCGGTTCGGAGGAACTCAGACCGCGGGGAGCCGCACAGTGAGAACGGTGCGGAAAGAACCCTCCAAAGATTGTATTTGTTTATGTTCTACAGCCATTAGTTCCGCAGTGTTTTTGTTTGTCGGGAGAGTTTGTTTGTTTTGGTAAAAGGTGTATTTAATGGACCAGTCTCCACCGACCGAAGTCTCCGACACCAGCTTAGTATCCTCAGTCAGGTCCTTTTGGCCAATCCCAGTCTTCTCTGTAATACCACAGACACAAGACGGGACGCCTCCTGGCAGTTATGTCTGCTTAACATAGCCGGGTGTCTCTGCGCCCGTTACAGACGCTGCGCCGCAGTCTGTCGGCGATGCTGGAGTACGAGGGCGACGACCTGGAGGAGGTGTTCGTGCAGACGTTCCAGGTCGGCTTCACGGACGGCAGCGGGGCGCAGCGCAACCACGAGCTGCTGCCGGCCGGCCGCCACCGCGCCGTCGGCCGACACAATGTCAAGGTCAGTCAACAGACCTGACGGGCTGTCAGCGGCGGGCTGACGGCCGCTCACTCACAGCCGCTCACCGGCACCACTGCCGCCGCCGCCGCCGCCGCCGCCGCCGCCGCCGCCCCCGCCCGGGTCTCCCCTGACGGGCCGTCTGAGCGGCCGCCGTTCGAGGGAAGCAGGGCGGGGGTGCCAAACAAAATAGAGACAGCACGTGGAGAGAGGTGGGGGCGTCAGAATGTGATTCACACGAGACAAGGTCGGAATGTCTGAGATAACTCGGCCAGTTTCCGTCCCGCACGGCATTTAAGGAAGCGGAAAAGACTACTGAAGTAATGACTCATCAGCGTGAGAGGAACCGGCGGATAGGTTCTAGAATATTTGTCTTGGAGCTGCATAGGAATGTGAGTGATGTGTGATTCAAGTTCTCTGTACTGTACTATTTACGATGAATGACTTAATGCTCAAGTTGTTTGAATGATAGCTGACTTAAGCTGGCTGTCGGGCAGTTCCGCCCACTGTTGACCCTTAAACGTAACTTGACACCGTTTGGCCTTGGCCTGGCTTGGCTCCACCATGACGTCTCCCATGTTTCTACCGTGACCCAACATCGCCTCTCTGTCTTGGCTGGAGCTGACCTCTCTGCCGGTGGTGACCCAACACCGCCCCTCTGTCTCGGCTGGAGCTGACCTCTCTGCCGGTGGTGACCCAACACCGCCCCTCTGTCTCGGCTGGAGCTGACCTCTCTGACGGTGTTGACGCGGCAGGAGTTTGCTGACCTGTACGCCGACTTCCTGCTCAACAAGTCCGTCCGCCGGGCGTTCCGGGCGTTCCGGCGCGGTTTCCAGCTGGTGACGGACGAGTCGCTGCTGTGGTGCCTGTTCAGGGCCGAAGAGGTGGAGCTGTTGGTCTGCGGCAGCCGGGTATGTACTGACGGGGACAGCTGTCACACTCCACACACTCCACACATTCCAGACATTCCAGACATTCCCCGTCCGTCCTAGCAAACGGACTCTCTGTGGCCGGCCGGCTAGTTTGTATAGAGCTGTTACTGTAGCACGGGTGCGTGAGTGGGCCGGGGTACCTCACAACACCTTATATCCCGATATTCCCACCGTTAGCCGCCCTTCGACGTGACAAGTTAAGGCTGTGGATAGTGACAGAAACTGAGACATTGCTTGCCACGTTATCCTCCTAACTGGCAGAAATGGAACACTACCCCCCCCCCCCCTTCTCTCTGCCCCTCCCTGTACTGTGAGTGTAAGTAGATAGACGTTGGCGGAAGGGCGTTTCAGGAGAGCCGTTATTAAGGAGAGAGTCTATCTTCGCCGTAGGGCCCAGGTCCTATCGTCAGCCTGAAAACCAAAATAATCACTGGGAAGCTGCGTAGCCGGTGAATTCTCTAGGGTAGATTGTGTGGTAACCTTGGCAGGGATTTCGCGGCTCATGCCAACGGAAAACCTTGACCTAGTTTCTACGGTATTTTGCTAAATCTGGAAGGTCCATCGAGAATTAGGATAAGACGCAGTATGTCAGAACAGGGATTCAAGAATGCCTCAGTATAGCGAACAATAATGTTCCGTTTCTGCCTCTCAGCAGGGACAAGGGCAGCACTGCCCCTGTCGCTCCCGCTCCCCTGTTGATCCTGCTCTCCAGTGTCCATCTGACCGTCACCTCTATCTCCCTGCGACAGGAGTACGACTTCTCGGAGCTGGAGGCGGCCGCCGAGTACGACAGCGGCTACACGCGCCACACGCCGCTGGTGCGCCACTTCTGGCGCGTGGTGCGTCAGCTGACGGAGGAGCAGCGTCGGAGACTGCTGGAGTTTGCCACGGGGTCGGACCGGGCACCGGTGGGAGGTCTGAGGCAGCTGCGACTGGTACTCACCAGACAGGGACCCGACTCGGACCGGTGAGTGGTCAGGGATCAGCCAGGGGCAAAAGGGGTCAGACAGGGGCTGGTCAGGCACCTGACTCGGACCGGTGAGGAGCCGGGGTCAGATAGGGGCAAAATGGGTCAGACAGGGGCTGGTCAAGTACCCGACTCGGACCGGTGAGGAGCCAGGGGTCAGATAGGGGTAAAAGGGGTCAGACAGGGGCTGGTCAAGTACCCGACTCGGACCGGTGAGGAGCCAGGGGTCAGATAGGGGCAAAAGGGGTCAGACAGGGGCTGGTCAAGTGCCCGACTCGGACCGGTGAGGAGCCAGGGGTCAGATAGGGGTAAAAGGGATCCGACGGGCTGGTCAGGGACTCGACTTAGACCGGTGAGGATATGGGTCAGTTAGAGATCAAATAGAGCTATAATCGGACCGTTGAGAAGAGGATTCAGATATGTAAGAGACAAGAGTCAGATAAGATCCATATTAGAGCTAACTAAGATAAAAGCAATGCGATGCTCTGCTAGGCAACTTTCAGCAACTTCCTGATTTTTTTTTTTGGGGGGGGGGCGTAAGCCGTTACACGTTCCAACGTCCGGACAGCTTTCGACCGCTCGGGCGGCTGGGCGGGCCGCTCGGGGCGTTGGCGTCGCCGCCATGGGCTCCGATGTCAGAGGACGTACCATGTAGCCAGTACATCTGGCAAAAAAAAACGCCAATTCAAAACAAGCTCTTCTCCAAAGACATTTAGGTCGAGTTTGGAAAAAAGTTGCATTAGATCACGTGGCTTCATCAGCTAAGCTACAATTCTACTATCTCAGTTCAAAACCCCATGCCAAAGGTCAATACTTCCCTTTAAAAGCGAGACCAGGAGTCGTTTACGTGCAAAAAGTGACTGGAGGAATTGTAAAGAAAAGAAACGGTAGTGTTTTAGGTCAAGTGACGGCTACGCGTCTGGTGGGGGCTGAAGAAATGACAAGGAAGGTAAACAAACCATTGGTGTAATTGGCACGTTTCTGGCCAACTTTTGACTCGCTGCCTGTCAAAGAAGACCATTTATCAGTCACAGGTTCATAGCTGTTAGTTGTTACATCAGCTAAATGCTTCTATAGCAGGTAGGTTCAAGGTCTTCACTGTCGTGTGGAACGTCACTGGATGGGTTAGTCAAACACCTCACGCCAATTGCTATGGGAAGTTATGGTGTTGGCAGAGAGACGCTTGCCAAATGAGTGTTGACTTTAGCGTGCGTTTGATGATCCGTTGACGTGTTCACACGCGCCCCGGTGACGTGCGTCCAGCTGCCGCCGAGCAGCGGACGGACCCCGCGACCCCTGTCCAGACTGTGTTCGGCCAGTGACAGTGTACTGCGATTGTGGTATTTGGGTGGAAAATGACATGCTGTGTATATTTTTTCACACTTTTCACTAATTTATCAATTAATTTTTAACTGCCACTTAGAAAAGATGATTAGTGACAGCTGGTTCTGAGGGGTGAGAAAAGACAAATGCATCATTTGGTCTTTTTAGGAAAGTTGAAGACTTACACTATGAATGCTTAGATTTGGGTCTGATTTTTGTTTTACCTCAGTGCATATTTCGATGCCAAATTGTCAAATCTGGCTTGCTTCAAACAATGCTAGCACCCTGGCCGCTGACGGTGCTTGACTGACCCGCTGCTCCCCTTGACAGGCTGCCCTCGGCCCACACCTGCTTCAACGTGCTGCTGCTGCCCGAGTACCGCTCCGCCTCCAAACTCAGACGGATGCTGCTCAAGGCCATCGACTACTCGCAGGGATTCGGCCTCGTGTAGGGAGCCAAACTCGCAGGGATTCAGTCTCGTGTAGGGAGTCAAACTCGTCGGGATTCGGCCTCGTGAAGGGAGTCAAACTCGTCGGGATTCGGCCTGATGTAGTGAACTGAACTCATAGGGATTAGACCTGGCGTTGTGGGGTTAACTCATGGGATCCTACCTGGTTTAGTGAGCCAAGCTTCAGACATTCGAACTGGCACAGATCTAAGCTCGGTTGGATTCGACTTGGTGTAGTGAGTGAGCCAGTGGTTCAGCCAGACGTGGTAAGCCAGTGGGCCGTACCCGGCTATCTACTGTCTATGCTACGATCCCTACGCCGAGCCATTTGTAGTACAGTGTTAACTGTTATTTCTTAACCCCACTTCCCACTCGTCCCCAGTCTATGAGTATGTACTTTATCCAATATCCTGCACCTAAAACAACAGTGCAGGAAGAGTCTTATTCACTTTACGATCTGTTTTACTGATGTGGATGATACGAATACTCATGAGTACCATGCTATCCATGATACATGATGTATGTTACCCCAGTGGCTGTGTAGCGCGCGCTGTGTAGTGGAAGGGTAGTAACACGATTGCAGTCATTTGTCGTGTGCGAGTTCCACAGCGACCCAAGCGGTGGCACCGAACCTCGCCAGCCAGCCTCGAAACCGGCAGCCTTCGATAGCAACCCCATCGCTCCATCGATCAAGCCATCCAGACCCCAGCCGCGCGTCTTTTGTCTATGCATGGATAATCAGTGTCAAAATACTCGTGATGGCACTGGCGGATCCAGGGGGGGGGGGGGGGGGGGGATTAGGGGCAAATGCCTCCCCCTAAAAAAAACGCCTGAAATCACTGGCTGATCCAGGGGGCATTAGGGGCAAATGCCCCCCCCCCCCCAAACCGCCTGAAATCGGCGAAAATGTTCACATTTCCTGATCTAGAAGGAAATCTAAACAACTTTTATTAAGGGAAGTTTGTTTTAAAGCGTCTAGTAATGCATAAGAAAGCGAAAACCGATGAGTTTTCTGAATTTTGTGACTTTTTTGGGGGTATGCCCCCCACAGCGCCCGAGAGTCGTTCTGGATCCGCCAGTGCGTGATGGTATGTACTTGATCAAATATGCCCGCTGTACGCTATATTATAGTGTGTGAGCGTGAAGTGCCTTTTCATCTTACGACCTGCATTACGCATGTCCCTCCTCTGGCTGTGTAGCGTGTACTTTTTACTAGCTGATTTTACGCATTGTTTATCACTGTAATCATGTGTGCTAAGTCGCCGTTTGTGACGTTTACTACAGTTTATCCACGATACTGCAGAAGCTAGACTGCAAGCAACACAGCGGGCTGTGTGTGTTCTGGACAGTATGTATTGTTCTCGATCGACCCGGGGTCAGCTCGGCGGCCCGGAGAGTCCGCCGATGAGAGGACGAACGTGGCGAGACAGGCATGAGAGTGACACTAAAATACATATGAGACCAGAGCTGAGCGGCGGGCGCGTGTCTCCGGACGGCGGGACGGCGGGTCACGGAGCGACCCGGAGGTCACAGGTCGACCCCGGAGGTCACAGGTCGACCCCGGATGTCACAGGTCAGAGGAGACACGGGAGCAGCCTCGCCACCAGACACAGACACGGGCACGGCGCGATCCACGGAGGAAGAAGGGCCGCGCAGGGCACAGCAGAGCCGCGGGTCATGCTCACGTCCCCAAACGACTGCCGTTCCCCGGTCACACGCCGCCGTCCCCGACTTCCCCTGGCTAAAGACGTCACACGGATCAATTTAGCGCCGCCGTCCGGACGAGCAGCAGCGGAGACGGACAACCCCAACCTCAGTCCGCCGTAATCTCAGCTCCGACAGCGGTCGGCGCGAGCTGGGTTGGTTCGGAGACGCGCTCACCGGAATGTCTAGCTAAACTAGGCTGGCGGACCGCCCCAGCTGGCGCGGCGGCAGCCAAACACACCACAGGCAGCCTCTCAGGCCCTCAGACGCGGCCCTTCTTCCTGCCCTTGGTGGCCGCCTTGCTGTCGGGGGTGCCGGGCGGCTCCTTGCGCTTGTCGCCGCGGCTGGCCGTCTTGGGCCGGCGCGCCTTCTTGTCGGTGCGCTCCCGCTCCTCGAGTTCCTGGTTCTCTCGCTCGATCAGCGTGATGAGCGTGTTGCAGCGGCGCTGCAGCTCCATCGCCGTCCGCGACTTGATGAACCAGTCGAAGCGGAACTGGGGCGCCGTCCTGCGCCGAGGGCAGGGGGAAAATTGGGGTCATCAGCGGGTTATGGCGAACGAACACAACACTGAGCGATACAGTTGAGGGAATTCAATATTCAGTGATATCACTTATCAGTGGCAAAGGAAATGGAGCACTCGGCTCAGTGACTTAGGAGCGTAGGCGTGGAACAGTATTTTCATTGGCGGGAAGTCAAACCATATGACTTCATTGAAAGAGCGTTCGGCTGACCAGCCCCAGTCGGCGAATCACACGAGAAACAAACAGGAAACACCCACCTCCGCGGCGGCATACCTCCCCGGAACAGACAGTTTCCTCCCACATGCTATCCAGACTGCCTGACGCTCTCAGTCACGTCTGAACACGCGCTCTGGAGGAAGGTCTCAGGATTTGGCGCCCTGGAGGGGGCGGGAGGGGGGCAGAATCTGTCCCACCCCCTACGATCTCGGCTCCTATAAGAGCTAGAATAACGAAATTTGGAGGGTAGGAGCGGGCGTCAGGGAACTCTATAGTGTGCAATTTCCATGACTCTAGGTCAATATTTTCAAGGTCAAATGAGGTCAAATTGGCAAATTTTTATCAAATTATGGCCTAAAAATCAGACTTCCATATTTTTCGCTCTAGCTCAAAAACTATGATAGCTAGGAGGAAAATAAAGCAATCGAAAACTCTTGGAATTCCCTATCATAACGATGTCCTCAGATTTGACCTCAGATCAACAGTTTAGGCTGCAGAGGTCATCAAAGGTCAAAGGCTGTTTTTTTCGGCGAATAACGTTTGGCCTAATAAAGATAGGATAACAATTTTAGAACCATCGTGTTTTTCTCGTCAAGGCACTTCGAAGCATATACATGGCGACCTTGACAGGTCAACTTCAAAATTTGACCTCAGGTCAAGGTCACGGGTCGACCCGATAAGGTCATGTTGCATATCAGTCGATGCATTGATGAGATGAACACATTGGTGCCTTCCGCACGTTTCTCTATCTCTCTTCTTCTCTTCTCTATCAAAAGTTATTGGCAAAAAATCGTAAGTGACCTCGGGTGACTTCAGATAACCTTGATGACGTCACTGATCAAGCATTGCACTTCGATCATCAATAACAGCCTAAGGTTACGTGATCCTGCAAGAATTAGACAGATACGACGCGTTTCCTCCGAAAAGGAATGACCTGTATTTTCCCCGTTGACTTGTGTGGGAAGCCAGGAAATTTACCTAACCTCAGGTCGCTGAAATGAGAAAATCCGAGATCTACAAGTTGTAGGTATCCGTCTTCTTATGAAATCCTGAAAGTTTGAAACCGATCTGCCCAAAAAATGTGGCCACAGCACAACCGCAAACTTGCAAAATGATCATTTTCACATGTTCGTAATTTTACCTGATTTGTTGACCTGACCTGTGGTGGCCCAAGCTCGAGATTGTCATTAAATGTGTGTTCTTGAATTCTAGGCAGGTACTGAAAAACGGCGGCGCACAATGCTCGAAAAGCATGAGGGGGATATTTTCCCCTCCAGAGTGCGTGGTAAGGCGCGGGTCAAAGAAGTTCACAGGGAGAAACGTTCACCTAGCCAAGAACGGTGTTATTGAGCTACTTACAGAATATAACTTAGGTTGCTTAAATATACGATAGCAATAACTTCAAAACTCTCAATAATTAATCGTCAAGGATTATATTATCATTATTATAGCATTATATCGAAACGTTGCAGTACTTTATCAAGTGTTTACGTGATAAGCGTATTTAAGACAATTAGCAATAAACATTCAATGGCTTCTAACTGCCGCAGAATGGAAGATCGACAGACTAATGTTACCCTTGCCAATGCAGGAAGGGGGAGGTGCCACCCCTGTCTGCTTTTTTTCTAGAATAACTCGGGTAAAAGAACGGCGGAACGAGACACAATTTCCTGTACCCTTCTATTGATCAATTTTACATATACCCTTACAATTTCGAAACCGTGACCCAGATGACACTATATGCCGCCGTGTTTCGCTATCGACGAAAACCTGAGGGAGGGGGCGGAAATCAATCCCCCCGGCAGTGCGAGGGTTATTGGTTTAAAAGTTACTCGCGAAAAAAACGATTTCTGAGAAAACAGCCATTTTGCCCTTTGGTAACCTCTGGAGTCTAAACTAATAACCGTAGCTGATATCTGAGGGGAAAACGTTAACGGAACGTATCAAGGGCTGTTTTGGTAAAAGTAATCACAATCGATTTGATTGTTTTTTTTTGCAATTTTGATTGATTTTTTTTGCAATCAGTTAGATTTTGGTTTCTTCCTAGCTATCATAGTTCCCGAGATATCGAGGGGTTTCTGGATCAAGCTCCCTAAAAAAATCAAGCTCCCAAGCTCCCTAAAAAACTGAAAAGTTGACTTGAGAACCGCTGGTGACCTCACTGTTAACCTGAGCGAAACAAAGGCAGAAGTAGTTTCGAAAATATTTCTGACGAGCTTTCGACCGTTTCTTTTTTCTTGTCTTTTTCTCTACGTCACAGAAGCCGAGATCGGGGGTGTTCAACCCCCTCC
>JARFNZ010134013.1:0-11007 GCA_031763405.1 Balanus nubilus
GTCACCCCGTCCCGCCCCGGCCCGCGGCCGCCGCCGCCGCCGTCGTCTCTCGGGAGCGGACGGTCCGTCCATTTATCGACCGCAGTGGCTGCTCTGCGGCCGTGGTGCCAGTCAGAGGATCACAGCCGCCACGACCGCTGCCGGTGATCCGCTCACAACACAAACACAAACACAAGCACAAGCACAAACACAAACACAAACACACACAGGCGAGGAGGCCGCTTGAATATACAAGCAAATATGCACTTTTCTCCAAAGAAGTGAGCACGGAAAAGGCTCTGTGTAATCCTAGCCCACCCAAGCCCAAAATGAAACCCAAACCCAGATAAACGCTATTACCCGACAGAACGGAATATTCACAGAATAAATACACGTAAGACGTGTTCGCCTTGCCATTGGTAACGAGCATAAACAAAATGATAATTCATAATGAAGAAACGAACAAATAATCTAACAAAAAGACAACTATAATAGAGCAGATCCCACCGAAATCTCATCCCGAATTCAGAAGCTTGCGGACAGGACACGGAGACACAGTAACTGGAAGTTTGGCAGCGGATGACAAGGTATCATACCTGGCCGACTGTTGTAACTGTCGTCGGCAACGAGGGACGGTAAACTCTGTGTCGATGTTCCAACGCTCAGAACATGCAAGGTATTCAGCCATGGGTGTCCATGATGAATGTCAGTGAACGGTTTGCAGTGTATGTGCCATTATTTCCAGCGCCCCAGTCAAGCAGCCTTTCTGTTTCAACCTCGTCGTGTGCGACAAATACAAGTGCGAGGTAGCTAGCAATAACAAGTTTCGCGTTGGGGTCATATGATAGTACGATATTTCCATGACCCAAAATCCTACACCTCAGCTGCGCGACCATAACTTGCAAATAACTTGCACCTTGTGACTTGCAAATCCGCTCAAACTACAGCGAACCGCTGAGTCAATCCCGTGACTAAGGGGTCACGACACACGAGTCATCTCCGTGACTCAGGAATCTCGTGACTTATATGTCACGAGTCATCTCCGTGACTCAGGAGCCACGTGACTCATGTCACGAGTCATTTCCGTGACTCAGGAGTCTCGTGACTCATGTCACGAGTCATATCCGTGACTCAGGAGCCTCGTGACTCATATGTCACGGGTCATCTCCGTGACTCAGAAGCCTCGTGACTTATGTCACGAGTCATATCCGTGACTCAGGAGCCTCGTGACTCATGTCACGAGTCATCTCCGTGACTCAGGAGCCCCGTGACTCATGCCACGAGTCAGCTGGTGACTCAGGGCTGGCGCCATTTCTCCGCCATCGCCGACAAAGGAACGACCGAACAGTGACGCAATACCCTTCTCGTCCTGAATGCTGGGCAGCCTGTCAATACAATGTACTGCAAGGCAGCCTGATATAGGCACATTCAAGTCGTGCAAAGGCGGGCGTTTTCAAGGAGTATAAGTTACGCGAGGATATTGTTTTAAAAGTCACGGTTTCAGGAGAGAAAGACAAACATCACAAAAGGAAGTTACTGGAAAAATATAATTGAACAAGCGGCTAAATAAAGAAATAAAATTGTCCGCCACTGAGTCTACCTAAACCAACACATGGCACTCGTAAGAGTACATGACACATGGCATGTAACCACCGACACACATGACACAAAGCAAGTGGCACAACACTGAACGTGACATGCAGCACATAGCACGTTTAATGCGCAGCAGTACGTGTGACCCACCGTATGGTAACCTTCTCCTGTCGGAGGACCAGACTGAAGTCGACGTCCCTCACGCTGGCCGTGGCCACCTCGATGAAGAGGTCCTCGGTGGGCGCGGCGTCGGCCGCCTCGGCGTGCACGTAGTCCTGCACCGGGCAGATGGTCTTGCTGACCTCCATGTACAGGTGCCTGGGGATGCGAGGGTTGGAGGTCATGGCGACGGTTAGGATGTGTCAGGTCGGATGGGGCACCAAACATGGTCGCGGTGGTACCTAGTGGAAGCGGTGGTACCTATAACTGCACGATAAAAAAATACAGGGTGGAGATTGCGTTTGGGGAACCGCAACAGTCAGAGTTATATGGCACCTAAAACTAAGATTGGTAGATACTGATAATTTAGGTACCTTAGCAAAGGCGACAAAGAATGCAGAAGAAAAGGCCAGAATGGCGCGAGCTGAACCAAACGCTGAGGAGGACACGCAATCTAGTGGGTTTGTCGATGGAAATGACTTGAACCACGCAACGACATTGCTTGATTGCTTGATTCGTGCTCGCAACGACATTGCGAGCACGAACAAACTCATAAAGAAAATGTCGATTTGTTATTACATATACTTGTATATAATATAAATAGAATTATATGTATGTCATCCCAGCGCGCAGTTGCAGTCGCAGCCCCTGACGTATACCAAACATAAAATACCCAACAACACAACATAGACCTAAGTCAGCGGGTGTTGTATGTCCAACGGGTGTCGGTGACGACTCACTGCTGGTTTCCCCGCTGCAGGGAGAGCGGCACCGGCCAGGAGAGGATGCCACGCTGCTGCCGCGCGGCGAACAGCAGCGGCAGGTCCAGCGTGGCGTCCTTGGAGGACACCGAGACGCGCAACGCCGAGTCCTGAGGACGCAGGCGGACATACAGACACGCAGACACACATACACACAGCAGCGGCAGGTCCAGCGTGGCGTCCTCAGAGGACACCGAGGCGCGCAGAGGCGAGTTCCGAGGACGCGGTGCGGAAACACAGAAAGCACATTCGTGAGTGTTAAATGGGAAGTCCGCCACCTCTCCACACAACACAACACACTCCACTCCACACAACAGTCAGCCATCGTACAAACATGATCGTTCCTCGAAACAAGAGACGGTCAATCCAGTCTCCGGAATGGAACGGCACCCGACTCCGGCGGAGGAACCTGTCCGGACACTACAGCCGCCAGCACACTCACTTACACTACAGCCGCCAGCACACTCACTTACACTACAGCCGCCAGCACACTCACTTACACTACAGCCGCCAGCACTCACTTACACTACCACTCACTGGCCAGCTGTGACCATACACTCGCTAACTTACCAACACACTCACCAACTAAAACCAACTCATAACACTCTCAATAACACTCTCAATAACGTAAACCAACTCACTAAAACTCTCAATAACACACTCAATAACACACATAATAAAATAACACACTTAAACCAACTCACTAAAACTCTCAATAAAACTCTCAATAACACACTCAATAAGACACTCAATAAAACACTTGATAACACACTAACATACTTACTGTCACACTCACTCACTGGCCAGTGGCCATGAACTCGCTAACTCCCTCACGAACTTTCTCACTCGCCAGTCGCTCGCCGCCCACTCAACCACTCGGGGCACACTCACCGCCGACATGTTGGCCACGCTGAAGACGAAGATGAACTCGGTGGAGACGTTGACGACGTGCTGGTACGTATGGTTTAGGTAGGCGGGCACCACCTGGGGCTGGACGGCGCCGATCAGACGGGAAGTCGCCGGTCCCAGCCCCGGCTCCGGCCCCGCCGCAGCCGCCTGTGCAACAGGGAGCTGTCAGGAGGGTTTCAGTAGCCAGGGAGGGGTGGATAACTGGATAAAGTGTGGGGGACTCAGGGGGATGTATCAATTGGGCAGATTTGTTCTGTATGCCGAAAGGGTTGATACTTGAGTGTCAGGAACTAGGAAAATAAACTCAGCGCCTGGTTGGCTGGGTAGATTTCTTTGGACTTGGAGATAAAGTGAAATAAGAACAGGACAGCGAGTTCTCTTAGATAGGTAATGTAAGTTGTAACCAGGGAATTAATCATCTTGATAAAGAAGAGTTGTCTAAGCATCCATGTTGTCCAGACAACAAGGGATCTGTTCAAGTGGCTGCTCCCAGGAGGAGATCGAAGGAGGCTGGAGCAGGTTAGAGCAGCCGCGCAAAGGCCGCCACCGGAACGGTCGAAGGAGTTTAGAGGAGGTGTCAGCTGTTTGCACCCACGTTTGGGTATCTGTTGACATTAACAAATGTATCAGCCGCGCCACAAATGTGCTCCTCCGACCTCCTCCGGCCGACACCTGCTCGATTTCGGGAACAAGCTGGAGGAGATCGGAGGAGGTTTTGGGCGGACTTAGAGCAGCTCGGAGCCAGTTGGAGCAGCCAGGGGAATAGTCTCGAAGGAGCTTGGAGGAGATTATAATCAGTTGGAGGCAGTTAGAGGCGCCACTGTAACAGACCACCCCATGTAGTGAGGATCAGGTCAAAATGGCCATAGCTCAGAACTGGCATCCCAGCGTGAATGAGCTCAAAAGCGACCTGGGACCGCCCTCACCGTGCCCTGCGTGGCTGGTCGGACGTGTCGGGCGCCCACTCAGGTGGCCAGCTCTCATGTCTGGCCGGTGACGAACGGTGCCGCTTCGCCGGGTGACTGAGGATGAATGTGGGTGAGCGAGCAGACAATTTAAAGATAAAGACAAGTTTATGGATTTACAAAGGCTGTTAATATGGACTTACTCCACAAGAGTTCGTTCGTTCGGAGCTTTCGTTATGTATTACATAACTTCGTCAGCGATCGTCGTTCGGAGTTACTTTGATGGATTTATGGCTGAGACAACCAGTGGTGGCAATAGCATGTGTGTAGTGTATGTTGTAAATAAAACAAAAGTTGTTTAGGGTCTTTCGATTTTTCGATTTCCTGGGCCTTTTAGAAAATGTTTATTTTTTTGCCTTTTGAGAGTTAAAACCTTGGTACCTACCTGAGTAAAAAAAAAATACTGCAAACAATTACACATATCATATTTGTGGATGCTCTAAAATAAGATGCATTTTTTAACATGCACAGTGGAGGGGGAGGCTGAATCCGCACCTCACCCCCCCCCCCCCTCCGTTTTTTTCAGTACCTGCCTAGAATAGAATTTCACACGCTTTTTGCAAGCCTCGACCTTGAGTCACCTCAGGTCAGGTCACCAGATCAGGTCAAAGTACAAACATGCGAAATTACCACTTTGTAAGTTTGCGGTTGTGCCATTTCCAGAGTTTTTTTTTTTTACAAATGCGTTTAAAAGTTTAGGATTTGATTAAGGCTCAGGTGTCTAAAGCTCGTATGTCTCAGATTATTTTTGTTATATCGGTGACCTGAGATTAGGTCAATTTCCTGACCTCCCCATTATAAGTCATTAGGAAAAATTAAAATCCTTCCTTTTCAATGGAAATTATTCGGAACAGGCTAATTACTTCAGGATGGTGTTCTTGATGTATCAGTTGATTTATCAGCCCATTCTTGATATATCAGTCACAGCTTTTGACCAGCATCAGTTGCAGCTTTTGACCAGCGACCCCGTATTAGGTCATCCGAGGTCATCGGAGGTCACGAACACTTTTTGTCAATAACTTGTGATAGATGAGAGAAATAAACGCGCGGAAGGCACCAATGTGTTCGTCTCGAAAAGGCGCATCGACTTGTATGCAACTTGAACTACTTAGCTTGACCTTAACCTTTTATTACACCTTGACCTTGACCTTGACCTTGACCCGAGGTCAAATTTTGAGATTGACCTAACCAAGTCAAAGTTGGTACGCTACGAATTGCCTTGACGTGACGAGAGAAACACGATAGTGTTAAAACAATTGTTCTATCTTTCTTAGGTAGAAAGTTATTAAGTAGAAAGTAGAAAGTAGAAAGTTAAAGAAAGAAAGACATAGGGTCATGAAAATTGCACACAATAGAGAACTCCACCGCCCACACCTACCTCCCAAATTTCGTTATTCTAGCGTTCCTAGGAGCTGCGATCTTGGGGTTCGAAATCCCCCCCCCCCCCCCGTCCAGGGCGCGTAATTATCAGCTCCCTTCCATGGCGCGTGTTAAATTAAGTCCGTACGTTTTGAATGGACGTATTCACGAGTTCAGAACCCGCGCCAAGCAGAGCACGTTGCGGAGGTCCTGACCCCTGCCGTCTGGCGCGGTGGGGGAAATTTCGGGTAGCCGGCAGAATTTAGAGACGAAAGTTTTTGTGCCCGACTTCTCTGGACATATATGTGATTTATGCACATCTCTTTCCTCCATATGCCAGTTACAGAATGTTCATATATGTGTCTTAAGTGACATTGGTAAGGGAACTAAACACTAGGTACTGACTACATGTGCGGTCGTTTCAGAGTCTTTGTGACATAGTGTGCGATCTTCTGATGGAAGAGTCCAACGTGCAGCCAGTGCCATGTCCTGTCACAGTCTGCGGTGACATCCACGGACAGTTCTACGACTTGGAGCAGCTCTTCAAAACAGGCGGACAGGTGAGCTGGATGTTCAATGCTTCTCTTGCTTAAACACATCCGATCTGTATGGAGGCTCTTGTTTCACAGTGGTTTGGTACTGTCGGCCAGCAGCAACGTTTTGGCGTCGCAACATACCGAGTGCCGGAACTGATACCTTTGGAGAATGTCAAACTAATTGTTCACATGTCAGGTTATGATAAGCATCTGATCTTCAACAATAGGTACTGCATGGGAACTCCTCTGATTGAAGCCCCACGAACAGTGATGACCACCAAGATCTGAATCTGCTGATGCTTGGAGTAGGCCCATCCAGTGGCTCATGTGTGGTTTTCCTGCCAACGATGACGGTGATCTGGTATATTCAGGTGCCCGACACCAATTACGTGTTCATGGGCGACTTCGTGGACCGCGGCTACTACAGCCTGGAGACGCTCACCCGGCTGCTCACGCTGAAGGCCAAGTGGCCGGACAAGATCACCCTGCTGCGCGGCAACCACGAGTCACGCCAGATCACACAGGTGTACGGCTTCTACGGTGAGTCCCGCCAGATCACACAGGTGTACGGCTTCTACGGTGAGTCCCGCCAGATCACATAGGTGTACGGCTTCTACGGCGAGTCCCGCCAGATCACACAGGTGTACGGCTTCTACGGTGATTCCCGACAGATCACACAGGTGTACGGATTCTACGGTGAGTCCCGCCAGATCACACAGGTGTACGGCTTCTACGGTGATTCCCGCCAGATCACACAGGTGTACGGCTTCTACGGTGAGTTCCGCCAGATCACACAGGTGTACGGCTTCTACGGTGAGTCCCGCCAGATCACATAGGTGTATCACTTTTATGGCAAATTAAAGCAGAATGTTTTTCAGCCATGATCAGTAGTTTGACTTAATATGACCTCTGTTGATGATTTGTTTGTTGAAACGCAATGTTACTCAGAAGACAAGGCTATATAGGAAGGTAGGCTGCTCCGGCCGCCAAAAGTGTAGCTCAGTAGGTAGAGCGCTGAGTCTCTCGGTAGTGAGGGCCAGGTTTCCAGTCGCTTCGGTGCTCGCTATTTACTCCTGACTGGGATGCCAGCGACCGCACTCAAGGCCAGTTGGTGTCAATGAGCGGGGTGGGACGTGTCCGGCTGTAGGGCACGTAAAACGTTCGAACTAAACTCTGCCGGCTACTCGGAATTTTTATGATCTGACGGTGTAGGTCAGGACCTGTACAACAAGCTCTGCTTACGTTTAGCGTCGGTTCTGACCTCGCAAATCATTTCATTGAAAACTTTCGGACTAAATGTATAAAAAGTGGAATACCCCAGACAGTAGCGCCATCTCTGAATGGAATTAATAACTACCCGGCACGGCCCCAGACCAGCGATAGGTACCGGGAACGCTGCAAACGAAGCAACGCCGGAAATGAATGAAAGCAAATAACAAAATATGATATTAAGCACCCTCAGCAGAAAGCAAATCTAAAATAATTATCGAAAACCCAGACTTGTGAATGATTCAATTTTGTGTGAATGATTCTATCGTGATTCACGGGTAAACATGAACGATTCAATCATGATTCAGTCACTCAGCCTTATCATTGATGAATGATTCAATTATGATTCACAGGCTTACATGAATCCTTCTTGAATGATTCAATCACAATAATGATGAATGCGTAAGTGTAAAAAGCAGTGCATACAATTAGAATGCGGGTGTTTTCAGACCAAATGAAGGTGCTGAAAGTGATCTTGACATCTTTGACTTAGTTGACTTGGTTTAATTCCCCATTATGAAGATGGGCTTTCTTTTGTATAGTTTCTGCTGCCCCGAACAAGAATGATTGATTGTGTTATGAATGATTTTATCACCCTATTTTATTTGCATGAATGATTCAATCAATGATTCATGAGAAGACTTTGAGGATGTGAATCTATTCATGAATGATTCACGTAAAATATGAATGATTAAATAGAAAATGATTCAATAAGAATCATTCACAAGTCTGCCAATACCAAAGTTACACCTTTCGAATCTCTCAAATTAACGACGCAGTGTTTGCTCGTCTTGTCTACGCAAGTGATGTATTATTTATCGACAACCTTTTCTGCATATAAATGACAAATAATGTTTTTGACGTCATTGGGATTCATCATTCAATAATTTAATTATTGAGGCCAATGACAGACGCTTAAAGTTCAAAAATGACAAAATGCCTTTTTTGTATTAATTAAGCCGAAATTAAATTAAACGTGCCTGTAACATCATCAGCGTTACACGTCACCCCGCGTTAAACGCATGAACGTCTGGCCCGGAAGAGTAGTGTAACGTCAGGTGGTCCTAAACCAATGAGTGAGCCAGCTGGCCTATTGCCATTTTCGCCTATTGTAAAAGTGTCGGACCAGACCCCATTGACCTAACTTAACCTAACCCTACCTGGGTAACCTAGCTGGACACCAAGATAAATACATATTTTTCAATATCGCATAGGTAATAACGATATTTAGTGCAAAAATATGGCCATCAAGCGACCGCCGTGGCATAAACGAACTCAGTTATTTAGTTGATAAGCTCAGATCTGTCTCGAGTTATAGTTCTGACTCTGCACCATTATCTGACCCTTGACGGTGACTCTCAGTTTGGCATTGATCTGTTTTCACCTGTACCAAAGCCTCGAAATATAATGCGTTTTTATCTCGTCCTTATTAGGCCGGATATTATATATTTGCCCCAATAATAAGCGTTATGGCAAGGACTACTAAGAACAACCTGTTAACGGCATGATAACTGTTGGCTGTTGAGACGTTTCGACTTGGTTTCGTGTGATAGTTTTTAAATTACTTTTGGATTGTTGATAATGGTGTGGCGGTGGTTCTATTTCAGATGAGTGCCAGAAGAAGTACGGGAATGCCAACGCCTGGAAGTACTGCTGCAAGGTGTTCGACGTGCTCACAATCGCTGCGGTACGTCCTGGTCACCTCTGCTAGTATAGAGGGCAGCACACTATGCGACCAGAATGTTGTTTAACCCGTGCCCTTCTGAAGGGGTGATCAACCCCCACCCACACACACACACACACACACACACACGCACTCTTTTTGTCAGACAGTTAGCGAGTAAACGTCGTCTTTGTGCGCAGTCGTTTTTGGCACAACTCAGACCACATACTTTTCGCCCCTTTCCTGAAAATTGTGGTCCCTGGTCATCTCAGGTCAGGTCATCGAGGTCAGGGCGAGTGACTCCATCGCCAAAAAAGTTTGTGGTCGTGCCACGGCCACAGTGCTTGAGGTAAAAATATGATCTTTCAGGGTTGCACGAAGCGATCATTACCTACAAATCGTTAATCTCAGATTTATTCATATCGGCTCAGGTCAGACCAATTTTTTTACATGCCCACGATAAGGCAAGGGGGAAATTTCAAAACGTTATTTTACGCTTCAGATCAGTCCAATTTGTTCATAATTTCAGAACCATGTCAAATTAGGCTATTTTTTATGAACAAGTGCAATGTTGGATCAGTGACCTTGTAAAGATCATCTGAGATCGCCAACACTTTTTTGACAATAACTTTGTATAGAGAAGAGATAGAAACGTGCGGGAGACACCGAGGTGTTCGGCTCGTCAAGGCGCATCGGCTCATATGCAACGTGACGTATTTAGATCAAAACGTGGCCTTGACTCGTAGGTCAAATTTTGAAGTGGATCTTGCAACGTCACCATGGATATATCCCGAAATGCCTGGACGAGAGAAACACGATGGTGCCAAAATAATTGTGTTACCTTTATAAGATAAGGAATTATTCGTGGAAACTTTTTCGTAGAAAACGAGCATTTTGACTTGGATGACCACTGGATTGTTAACTATTGACCTGAGCTGAAATCTGAGGATACATTGCTGTTGTGTCGCTTACAGAGCTTTCGATTGTTTTGTCTGCCTAGCTAGCATAGTTTCCGAGGTAATGTTGGGAATTCCTGACAAAGGCCTATTTTTCAAGTTGACCTTTGGTGACCTCAATATTTAGTTTAGACAAAAATCAAATAGTAAAGTGATTTTGAAATCATTTTTGACGAGCTTTCGCTTTCGAACGCTTCTTAACGCTTCTTACCTTCTTAACGTTTCATAGGAGCCGAAATCGAGGGAGAGTTCACCCCCCTCCCTTCCCCCACATCCAGCAGGTCGTAAAAAATCCAGGACGTCAGTGATGTTTCGGGTTGTGGATTGCTGGTGGGCGGCTGTGACCTGCTGCTGATGTTTCTGATGTTTCAGATTGTGGAGGATGAGGTGCTCTGCGTCCACGGTGGCCTGTCGCCGTATATTAAGTCGCTGGACCAGATCAGGGTGATAGACAGGAATCAGGAGATTCCCCACCAAGGTCAGACGCAGACGGAGCTGACTGACGGTGCACAGCAGGAAACGATACGCTAATTTAACAAAACGATTCGGCTTCCCAATGGTATCAGTTTAAAATGTGGACATTATTATTGATGTTGGATGTTTTGTATTTGATCGGTAATAAATGTCTAATTTTGCTGGCTTGTCATCTGATTACATCGGTAACATTGGTTGCATTCCGAGTGATGTAAACGTGAAAATGCATGCTAATTGGTGCATATATAGTGAAACCATACTAAATGTCTTATGACCTGGTATGGTCTCTCCGTACAGGGGCGTTCTGTGACCTGGTATGGTCTCTCCGTACAGGGGCGTTCTGTGACCTGGTATGGTCTCTCCGTACAGGGGCGTTCTGTGACC